>VFFE01007687.1:2434102-2666038 GCA_008921705.1 Burhinus oedicnemus | reverse complement strand
AAAAAAAAAAAAAAAAAAAAAAGGATGGTGTAGACCAGTGTTATGCTTTGAGAAACCCACAACAATTTATTGTCATTTAGACAATTATTCTATCACCCAGTGACCCCTCCCCACCAGGAAGGGGGAATCAGGAAGAAAACCAGGAAACCCAGGGGTTGAAATATAAACAGATTTAATAGAAAAAGACTAAATAATTAACAGTAATAACACTAAAGAACCAATAGTGATCCCGATACCAATCTAAAAATATATAAGGATTATACTCAGCCAACTGTATCAGTAGGAAGCTGTGCACTCCCAGCACAGTTGTAGAGACTGATAAGGTCTCCCCCAGAGCCTCCTTTTCTCCAGGCTAAACAACCCCAGTTCCCTCAGCTGCTCCTCATAAGACTCGTTCTCCAGACCCTTCACCAGCTTTGTTGCCCTCCTCTGGACACACTCCAGCACCTCAATGTCTTTCCTGTAGTGAGGGGCTCAAAACTGAACACAGTATTCAAGGTGGGGCCTCACCAGTGCCGAGTACAGGGGGACAATCACTTCCCTAGTCCTGCTCGTCACACTATTCCTGATACAAGCCAGGATGCTATTGGCCTCTTGGCCACCTGGGGCACACTGCTGGCTCATATTCAGCTGGCTGTCGACCAATATTCCCAGGTCCTTTTCTGCCAGGCAGCTTTCCAGCCACTCTTCCCCAAGCCTGTAGTGCTGCATGGGATTGTTGTGACCCAAGTCCGGGACCCGGCACTTGGCCTTGTTGAACCTCATACCATTGGCCCCGGTCCATGGATCCAGCCTGTCCAGATCCCTCTGCAGATCCTTCCTACCCTCAAGCAGATCAACACTCCCACCCAACTTGGTGTCATCTGTAAACTCACTGAGGGTGCACTCGATCCCCTTGTCCAGATCATTGATAAAGATGTTAAAGAGAACTGGCCCCAATACTGAGCGCTGGGGAACACCACTTGTGTCCAGCCGCCAACTGGACTTAACTCCATTCACCACAACTCTTTTGGCCCGGCCATCCAGCCAGTTTTTTACCCAGTGAAGAGTATGCCCATCCAAGCCATGAGCAGCCAGTTTCTCCAGGAGAATGCTATGGGAAATGGTGTCAAAGGCCTTACTGAAGTTCAGGTAAACAACATGCACAGCCTTTCCCTCATCCACTAAGCAGGTCACCTTGTTGTAGAAGGAGATCAGGTCAGTCATTATCTTGCAAGAACCCCAGTTTGGAGACCACTGGTCTAAACTATTGAAATGATTTGCTGGTTCAGGTATCATCACAACAGTAAGCAATGAAAAACAGCCCTGATTAGCTGGTTTCTAGATTGCTCAGTACTAATCACTACGTAGATAATAGAATTCTTAAGGGGCATTTTGAATTCTCCCGCACTTTTGGTTTACGTAAGTTTGGTTTCGAGTCAAGTTGTTATTTTACTACTGTGCCTGCCATAGTTTACTGAGAATCCCCCAGCAGTCAAAATTTTATCTGAGGTGTTTATAAAATTGCAAAAAACCACATAAATGTTACTTGAACACATTAATATCTTAATGAAAATCCTCTTTACAATAAGTTGTTAAAAGGATCCAGAAAAAAATTGCAGGGAGAGGTCTATTCCACATTAAAAAATACTATATAGCAACAGTTTTAAGTAAGGAAGCCGAACAGTTACGTTAACAGGCTGAAAGGAATTCTGCCCCTGAAGTCTGCTGCTGTAACACAAGCACACAGGAGAAAAAAGCTTCCCCAAGAGCTTCCTCCATTTTTTTTTCTGAGATAAAAAGTCTTACTGTGTTAATTAGCATTGATAACCACCATATTTTATCTGGTTGTTTATTTTGTGTGAGCCATAGTTTATGGAACTATGTTGCTTCATGGCTTTTACGTAAGTGAGCTAAGAAGTGATGCCACAGGGTGAGGCTAAGACAAACTCAAGTGCAGAGTGCAGGTGTTGCCTGAATGAAGTGGGTCCATCCTGGGTGCAGGCATCAGATTCCTAAGGAAGTGGGATCGATATGGCCAAATTATCTCAGAGAGCTATGGTTGTTACAAAAGCCATTTATATTTACTGTGGAGTGTGGAGATGACACTGATTGTGTATTTGATTGGACAACAGTAGTATTATATATTTGGCTGCAAGATGAAGTAGTTTGCTAGTTTTGCTATTACAATACACATAATGTCATTTGCTGCAGCCGAAGGCACAGTATATGCTCTTCTGGAATACCTTTGAGCTCCCTGCAGGAGTGTTTTCTAGCATGCGCCTATCTAGGCAAGAAAAACGATTCTTTTCAAGTTAAACACTTATTTAAGATTAAAGTTTAATGTTTCTCTTTTTCATTACCCCTGTGCTTTTGATACGTTCTTTTTATGGAAACCCCCATGATAAAATAGCTAGCATTTTGATTTTACTTACTGTAACGCTGTTTCTGTACCTTTCAATTATAGTAGGATTTCAGAAATGATGTGACTTAGTTGTCCTCAGAGAAATGTAGAAGGGAGAGAATGTCACTGTATCATCAGAGTTCAGTAAAGGTGCAGTGGTTGCAGAGTTTTACTTTTTAAAATGTTCTCTTATAAAAAGTACACAAGGATTTCTAGGATTGTTCTGTCAGAAACGTTTGCGTTTAACTTCAGCTGCCTCATCATTCTGACAAGATTAGGTGGAATGTTAAGACTGCAAAGGTAACACATTCACTTTCACCATTTCTGCATAGACTGACATTTCTATTTTCTCTCATTATTTGTCATCTGTGTTGTTACTGTTGTTATGCTCTATCAAAATAGCCTTGTATTTTAAAATTAAAAATATTGTAACAGTTTCACTGTGTTGCTTCAGTAGCACAATGACATAAACCTCTCTTAACAAATAGGCGGATCCCCTATGGAAATGGATAGTGCTCAGTCCTGTCATTTTAAAGGGTGGTTCTGCATTCTTACCAGTGAAGTGGTCTTGGTAGTTGAACATAATTTAAAATAAGTGAGAATAACCTAACATTTATCATTCTTGAAAGTGAAGCTATGTATCTGAGGATACCTTATGAAGATAAGAGCTTAATATTAAGATGTTTTAAAATTCTTGTCCTTCTTTGATAAAACAGAAAACAACCATTCTTTATGTATTTGAAGCAATGAATGTGTTCTATATTTTAATACAAATTTCTAGGGAATAATGCTATATAAAAAAGGCAGTGTGTAAAAATAAAACTGAGTGTTATTTGGGGCACTGAAGCTAACACTTTAGTTTTACAGAGTACCTTGAGGCTGTAAAAGACAACAGACAATTATCCTCAGGCTGTTTTTAGGAGAGATGCCTAAGTTTAAAGTCAGGGAACTGTAAAGAACTGCTATACATACAAAAGCTCCAAATGTCTGTAAGTATTGTTCAGAACTGTGAATGCTTCTGTAGGTGAGAAAACCAAAGGGATGGTTGTGTTTCAAAAATGAAAAAATGGGTGTTTGTGAAATGTTACGCTCTAAGTGTAATTAAAACTTTCACGTGCACAATATCCTCACTGAGTTGACTTCTGAGAGACCCAGCAGAAGAAATAAGCAATAGAAGTGCACAGATAAAGGGAAATCATGAGGTTTTCTGTGGTTAAGTCTCTTCTGCAGACCTAACTGTGGAAAGCACTTAGTACACACATTCTGACTGTTCAGCCAATAGTTCATGTACAGGCATGAGGCATTAATCATAATGGCACAGTTCCCTACATTTCCCATTTTGCTTTAAGTAAAACAATTGAGATACGCCTCATGTATTTGGGTACCCAGGCACTTTTTACAATGTATTTTTATATTTAAATATTTTATATGAAGTAACATATGGATTTTAATATAATATTTATGTGTGTGTGTGTTCAGTATATTTTGCATTTTAATTTTTTTTTTGCACAATGTCAGTACCTTAAACTCTTCAAAAAACAATCCTATATTTGGATAAATAGTATTTTAGCAGAGACATAGCCTTGACAACAGCAAGACCTGAGCTAATTATGTTTCAGTTCATCTAAAACCATGGCAATCTCATAACATACAAACTGAAAAATAAAAGGGAAAAATAAGGGGTTTTCTCTGTGGTGGAATAAATAACTAATTTCAGACTGGCTTTTGTTGAAAAGATGTTTAAATTCACTCTGCTAAATTTATACCAATGAAAGCCTACCAGTGTTTGAGCACTTACATTGCTTTCTGAGGATGGCTAAATAATAGGGAAAGAAAACCAAAGGAAATATTCTTTCTAACTATTCCAATAATTATGTATTTTGAGTATGTTTGGAATGAACATGTGATCAGCTATCTTCAACTTTTATCCCTTTTTGTGGTCTTAATTAAGAATCTGTTCTATCATCACCAGGCACAGCTTGATTCTTCTAAATTAACAAATTGGACGCAAGTTTCTCTCTGACTGCACACTTAATGTAGTTCACTTAATTCACTTCAATTTGTGTGTTTCAAAATCAGGAATAAGAGGCAATGCATCAAGCTCACTGACAAATAGTATCCAAATACTGAGTTTATTTTACACATAGGGTGGATAATAGCCTACCAATGCCAATAAAAAATAAAAATAACTAAATCAATTTAAATTTGAAACTGTGGTATAATCTTTCTGCTTTCCCTCTAGGAAAGGTTAATTTAAAATGGTTCTCGAGATTGTTGCGGTTTCTTTTATACAAAACTCCCCATGAAAATCTGATGTACCTCTCTCTTCCATCTTAGATTATCTGCAGAGAACTAAAGGTAACATCCAAAGTACAGAGTTCGCAAAAGAATTAAACATTTTCTTATCAGACCTCAGTCAGAGACTGAAATCTATCCAAAGAACAGTGATTACTGATGGAAATTTTTCTACAAGTAGGTCAGTGAGAAATTGAGTATCTCCCTACAAAAACGTCATTATAGTAAAAGGAGCCTAAAGGGTTGAAGTCTGTTTATTCTGTTAGCCTGCAATTATTTCCTGAGCAAAATAGTATTCTTTTGTCAGTACTGTAAAATGAGCATGGCCAGATGTTAACTTGATAGTTATGACCTTCAACTGAGTATATTTAAATGAAGTGGTAGTCTGCTTCTCTGTGCCTCAGTTTTATCATTATTATTATCGGGGTTTTTTCTAAAGGTTCAAAAATACATGAAACTCAAATTTCCCAAAATCCAGAGAATGGGATAGAAAATGAGCTATCTGACAAAAATTGTTTTCATCTGTATAGTTGTTTTTTGTGTACAGAGCTGTATATTGCTCATTCCAATGAATTATATTTTCTGCAGCCAATGCTCTTATGATGTTTTCTTGTACATATTTTGAAATTTGGGTGACAGACAAAAAATGCTTAGAGTTTCCCACTAAACGTGTCTCTGCTTTTGGAGTTAGACAGAAGTGAAAGCTGAAACAGCAGCTAGGAACTTAATGGACTACTAAATGATCTGTGACATTTAGGAAGGAATAGCTACAGTGGCTTGGACATTGGCTTAATTTTTTAGAGTTGATCGGCACTCATTGTTACAGCTCCAAACCCAAAAGTTCTATGACGACAAAGTGTGAAATACTGTCCTTAGATTCCTGGGTACAAATATAAAAGCTCTTGGAATATTGCTGCTGTAGAATTGCTGGATTCCTGGTAGACTTGATCTTTAACCACAAATTTATAACTCTTAACAGAAGAAAAAGATCTTTCATCTCTTTTTAATGTCTTCAAATATCACAGATATTACGTGACCTGGAGAGAGAACTCTTACAGGACAGAAAAGAGTTGCTTAGTAATTGCAAGAAAAAAGCAAGGGCTTCTCCTTCCGTAGAGTCAGAAGCAATCAGTGTTGAAATGAAAAGCGAATTCGGGGCGGGGGGGGGCGGTGTTCTGCACTGGGGCAGGGGAGTGAGAGAGGGACAGTGCCAGATTCTTTCTGGATCTCAGTAAGAAAGGCCTGACAACAAATGGCTTAATAAAATATCTGCTTTAATAAGGCAGAATAAGAGGATGAATACAGATAGCAAATAAATCTTACTCCCTTCAGATGCTGGGAACTGTGGGTTCATGCAGCATCGGATAAATCCATGGATGGATTTCTCCACTCGTGAGAAATTCTCGCTGCACTTTTAGGTAAAGGCAAGGCCGCACTGGTGGTGTAATCACCAGTACTGAGTGGGAGCTGCCTACAGGCTCCTCCATTACAATGAGGTGGCTAAATCTGTCCTTTGGCCAGGGTGTTTGTGCAGCATGACACGGGCCTGAAGGCCACACTGGATGTGGAGCACAGCAGAGTCTGCTATGGGAACTGCAGTTGTGTGGATCACTAACTCCTTGATGTACAACAGTCTCCGGTCAGGATCATGACGATATTAGAAACATTATAAATAGAACATTGTGTGGTCCTTAATTTCCGGAGGGCATTGCCTGGTTCTTGCTCACAGATAAAATTTATTGCATAGTCTTCTTCATCCACTCATTCCACCTACTCTCTCTTACTGAAAATACTATCTGAATGACTCTGCTGCCTGTGTAGGCTCTTCATCACTCTCCAGTACTGAAGTGGCAATTGTCTCTACAAGGGAAAGCAGTAGTCCAGGGGTAATGTATACTGTATGCATCATAATCCTCAAAGTAGAATGTGTGGGAGATGATACAAGTCTTTGAAAGGGGCAATACGGTATTTTTAATTATTGAGATGATGCCTTTATTCTAAATTGCATTGGGCTGATGACTGTAATTTGATTTTAACATGTCCAGAAAAGTAAGTTTTGCAATTAAAAAACCAAAAATTACTTATAGAAACATTTTTGTGCAACAGACCATATGTTACAATAATAGTATATAAAGCAGGTGGTACACAGTCAAAAAGACTCATTATCTCTTATGCAACTTTTTTTGAAGTATATAAATAACTCGGGATTCTCATAAAGGTTACCATGTGTGTCTTCTTAAATCTTTAAAAAAACAAACAAGTACTTCCTAGTCCAGAGGGCTTTCCATGGTTTCAGAACTCTAGAAATGACTCATGCTTTAGCAAGGAAGGTTCTGTTCCTGTAAAGCAGCAGACATTTCATCTGCATAACCTCCACTATCTGTCTGATTTGAGCGCATCAATAACAATAGGAATGCACTTTTTTCACTAGAACCTGCTGTACCTACAACTGTGTTCCTTAAACATTTCCATAATTATTGAGTGTCCCTGCTTATCCTTTTGGAAAACTACTCAAAAAAAAAGTGTGTATATATTCTCTCTCCATTATTTTTCAAGGGAAACAGGAGGAGAGAGGCATGAAATACCCATTTATGAAAGTATAGTGAATAATTGCAAAGTTTAAAATAATGTCATATTCTAGATAGTTATGAAGGTTTAATATAAACATCAGATAAAGTAAGTGAAAGCAATTTCAAAATAAATTTGAAAAATACTTTCTGAAATACTTATCTCTAAGGGATTACTTATGGTGAGAAATGTCCGCTAAGATTAGCACAATAGAAATCATTTGAGGTTTCGAACTTAAATTGTAAGAAAACCTTTTAGTAAAAAGGACACTAAGGTTTGATTTGTCTTGTGCTAAGTAGTTAGACTTTGTAAATCGTTAATTCTTCTTGAAGCAGACATTGTAAGGGCATCACTCATCAACAACTATTCCCTCAGTGCCGCAGCTTTTGATTGTGCCACAGATCTTGGTTTTGCAACTGAAGCATATAGTACAAATATATTAATTGCCAGAACACTTAATTAATAAAGCCATAATTCATTCAAGGTTAAGCATTAAGAGTACCAGTATAGATGACATGCTTAGTGCAAGTGTTTCTTACTCTGGAATTAGTAGTGTTTGTTTGAAAACTCTCAGTCATAGAACCAAGAGTTGTGAATAAAACCAGCGTGTTGGAAATCGTGAGACTGGAAAGCATTTCTGAATATACCAAGACTTTCTCTGCAGCAGTCAAGAGGCTCAATATGATTGCTGCAAGCATTTGTAAGGATTGCTCTTCCTTTAGCAGAAAGCATTCTATAGTTTTCTCATTCTGATAGTACTGATTTATATTTCTTTTATGATTCTTAAATTTTAGCAAGTGACGTTTGGCATATGTTTCTACAAAAACAAGAGATGACAAGTTATTCTGCTTAGAATCATCCTTTCCAGCTCTTTTCATGTATTGCTTTGAACTTTGTTCATGTCCTAGTTAACCTCTATGGCTTTGTTAACATTTTGAGACTAGATTGAGCTAGATCACTTCTATGAAGCAGTTGATTTATTAAGCTTCTGTTTGCTCCGTTTGCAGCAACTTTATCAAATTAGGCAGATTTTTTAGAAAGTTGTCTTGACCTCAGTCAGTTAAGAAGAATATATATCTTTTATTTTATATATATATAATCCTTGTCATATAACAAAGTGTTAGCATAAATAATTTCCAAGAATTTAGGACCTTAGAAACAATGGAGATTACAATACAAGGAATTCTGAAAAATTGCTGTGGTTGATTGACATTCTGCATATTATTTTGCCTGAGAGATTTCCAATACCCATAAAGGCATGTTTCAACAACCTCAGTATCCTGGCAGATTTTAGCTTCATTTATACCAGCTGCAGAAACAGTTGGAAGGTGATTTTGAAATCTCTTTAGGATTTTGAATGCTTTTCTTACCACCTGACTCCAAATAATTTTCTTGTTGGCATGTATCAAAAAAAAAAAAAAAAGAACATCTTTTAAAAATGTTCCGAAAGAGAAATTACGAGAATGTATCAGCTCTTAGGGAAAGAAGTCTTTCCAATGTGAGTTATTCTGCATCAGTTTTCTCCCGAGTATAATAATCAGTTGAAATCTTTGATTGCAGTGGGATCAGCTAATGCTAAGATACCTCTGCAAGCTGCAATGGAAGCAGAAGATAGCTCATCAAATCCTATGGTAACAGCATTTGCTCAGTATTGTGTAATAGCTATAATCCTTTGGGCCTGTAAGACAGATTCTGCATAGACTGAATCCTGAAAAGGTCTTCCCTTTGAAGAGAATGGCATTTTTAGTTCAGTAATGGGTTGTCTTACAAGTGGCAAAAGGTTCTTTCACTACACTTTAGTCTTTGGATTCTTATACTCCAGAGTTCAGGAATAAACAATAACCTAATCAGCAAGGCAGCCTATTACTAGTTCATTCTATTATTCTTCTATTGTGCTCTATCTCTATAAGAAAAAAGCAAGGGCTCGTAGGGAAAAGACTTTTTTCTGTAATGATCACATTTATTTTTCATTGCCTTCAACAGCTGTCAATGTGTTGTTTGCATTAAGAACCGTCAATGAGTCTCAATTGATTTTTATAATTTCCTTATCCCTTTTGAGAATCATTTGCAGGGTCTCCAAGATTACTTCTCCTCAACAGATAATGGAGAAGTGCAGACAGTCTAATCAGTTGCAGAATATTCCAATCTTCTTTCCTTTTTTGCATATACCTTTCTCTTTGTTGTTTGTCTATCCCTATCGCAAGAAATACCAGAGCAGGATGTCCATATCTTACTTATATTTGGAGAAATAAAGGACACTGCTTAGTTTGGCATGAAGGGGCTTTCCTCCTGATGATTTATAATCTTCTGGAAGCTAAATCTGGCATTGATTATTAGACCTGGAAGGTCATTTACCATCTGAAAATGGTACTTCGTAATTTGTTCCTTATTTATCTGTGGTAGTAATTTTTCCTGGGGAAAAATAAGTATCTTTGCATACTCACACATAGTGACCTGATTTGTACAACAATCCTTTCTCCATTAACTCACACATAATGTTCAGGGTTCTCTACAAATACTTTTTTTTATTTTAGACTGTGTTAGAAGGATGAATACAGATATTTCCCATTTAATTTATATTCAGGAAAGAGATTTTATTGTTGGCTTGGTAGGGTTCACCAGAGCAAAAGAACATTTCTCTGAAGCAATCTGAACAGTGCCAGGACAATCATAGATCACAGTAAGATCATACATTTAGTTGTGAGGTCATGTGGCCTATTCATGCACTGATTGGCTCGCAATATCTTACGTTTAATTTATGCGTTATAATTAGTTGTTAGAGAGTGAATACAGCTGATAGATAGTAATCTTTAAATCTCTCAGCTGTTGGGGGATCCACTACAAATATGTAGAGATATCACTAAGGATGCCTGCTTCATTACAAAGCAGGGACATCTTCTAATAGAATCATAGAATGGTTTGGGTTGGAAGGGACCTTTAAAGGTAATCTAGTCCAACCCCCTCTGCAATGAGCAGGGACATCGTCAACTAGATCGGGTTGTTCAGAGCCCCATCCAACCTGACCTTGAATGTTTCCAGGGATGGGGCATCTACCACCTCTCTGAGCAATCTGTTCCACTGTTTCACCACTTTCATGGTAAAAAATATCTTCCCTATATCTAGTCTAAATCTTCCCTCTTTTAGTTTAAAGCTATTAGCCCTTGTCTTATCACAACAGGCCCAGCTAAAAAGTTTGTCCCTATCTTTCTTATAAGCCCCTTTTAAATACTGAAAAGTTGCAATAAAGTCTCCCTGGAGCCTTCTCTTCTCCAGGCTGAACAACCCCAACTCTCAGCCTTTCTTCATAGGAGAGGTGTTCCAGCCCTCCGATCATTTTTGTGGCCCTCCTCTGGACCTGCTCCAACAGGTCAATGTCTCTCCTGTGCTGAGTGCTCCAGATGGATGCAGTACTCCAGGTGGGGTCTCACCAGAGCAGAGGGGCAGAATTACCTCCCTCGACCAACCTGCTGGCCACACTACTTTTGATGCAGCCCAGGATACAGTTGGCTTTCTGGGCTGTGAGCACACATTGCCAGCTCATGTCCAGCTTTTCATCCACCAGTACCACCAGGTCCTTCTGGGCAGGGCTGCTCTCAATCCCTTCATCCCCTGGCCGGTACTGATACCAGGGGTTGCCCCGACCCAGGTGTAGGATGCTGCACTTGGCCTTGTTGAACCTCATGAAGTTCATGTGGGCCCACTTCTCGACCTTGTCCAGGTCCCTCTGGATGGCATCCTGTCCTTCAGGCATGTCAACCACACCACTCAGCTTGGTGTCACAAATGTTGCAAGGAAAAATTGGAGTGCTGTTCTGTATCCATGCATTGATGATCAGAACAATGATTTTTGGGTGAATAGCGCCATCATAGTGCACTGCATGAGCAAGCAAGGAGGTTCTAGATCCATCCATTATGTAATGACTCCATCTATGGAATTGTGCTTGCCGTAAAATAATTGTTACAATCCATTATCTTCAGGATCTTCAAAATATGCTGCCACATCTTCTTAACAAATACTTCTCTTAATATCTAAATAGGCAATTGTATTGGCAGTATTATTCACCAAAGATTAATCTGTGGTTGATAACCTCAAGAAATGCAAAGATTTCTCCTCTAGAGGGGAAGAGCATCTAAGTTAATAGGGAAATGTCTTTTTAATTCCATGCGTTTCAGATCTGTGCTACCAATCTATCAATATCCTTATTCTGTTGTGGTTAGGAAAAAGCAGTGTTTGAGTCACCACAGTCACTCCATTCTGGCTCAAACAGTATCAGTACATGGAATTCAGGAGCTTGTGAGTGTCTGTTCTGGTCATTCTGCATTTTTTCCCCATGTTGAGCGTTCAGACCAATAGACAGATGCGTCATTCAGGCCTCAGGTTTCATACAGTGAAGGCTAATAACATATTTGGCTATTTAAACATATAGAACATCTTGGTTCAGGGTAGGAAACAGTCCATAACCTTTGCATGTGCTACAAAATGGAAATGGTTTCACTTCAGGAGGAATCCATCTTCTGTGGGGGCTTTGTTTGTCAGTACTCTAGAATATTAGAGTTATTGGAAACTCATGAGCCTAGTATGATGTATACTAACAGCTATTTCATCACTTCATCCACCAGTTTGGTAGCATGTAAATTCTCTTCATCGTACAGTGATTATCAGACTTCCATTTTAAATAGAAGAGTTAACTCAAATTTGGAATATTGATGTGATTCTTCACAGTCTTACTTGTTTGACAAAACAATGTTCTTTGTTGCATACAGAAGACAGTGAGCCCTGATGTAAGTGGCTTTGACTCTATTTACAGTCCTTTGTAAGACAGAAGTGGTACTTTAGATCAAATCTCTACATTTCTGCCAAAAGTTTGGATTGTCACTTAAACCAGTTTATTCACCTGCTCTTCCAGTGATCATTTGTCCAAAAGTAAAACATCTACTGATCTTTAAGAGTATGTTTTGTAGACAGGTGTCTGTCAGGAATGACAAAATAATCCTGAACTGGACAGAGAGAGAGAATAACTGAAATTCCATCCAGGCCCATTTTAGTATATTCTTTAGAATTTGGTGAACTAGACATCCCCAAGGAAATTTCTGTGAGGATACAAGTGACTTTTGCTGTTTCCTTTAGGAGTATTCTTTAGAGGACCTAAGTAAGTCTGTTCTTTGCAACACTGCATGTGCTTTTGCTAAAACATACTCATTGTTTTGGCATCTCATTGAACTGCCTGGCTTAACAAAGCCATACAGCAATTTTGCTTGGATTAGGCTGGCAAAATGCTGCTTCTCCTTTTATGGTATATTGATTGTAAGTTACCAGAATTGGCACACATATAGAGAAATATTCAGTAAAGACAAACTTGTTATTTTTTGGGTAATTTCACCTTGTTCTGACAGTGGATGTATTCATACGCTGCTATGTGAGATTTCTTTTGTAGTATCCATAGACATTGTGTTTTAGCTCTTCCCTGGCTCTTCTTCGATCTGTAGCAATCTCAGGACCCTCCATGTCAAACATTAATCAATCTTTAGGGTAGTCAGTTCTTGCTACTCCCCAGAGTAATGATAGTCAGTAGTGTGAAAGTATCATCTAGACAGGTATATTCTATGAGAAAACAGTATTTTCAGTAGGATGTGTTTGTTGCTGCTTTGATTTCAGCTCTTTTAGGTTATTTGTTATATGCAGTTCCTTTGATTCCTTTCTGTACCTCAGTGAGGGTACCAGGTTGCTCTGTCTGGTTGAGTACACTCATGTTCTCACACCTCACTACTCATAGCTTCCTAATGGAGCTGATCAGGATGCATTGAATTGTTCATGACTGAATAGTCTTGGAAAAGCACTGCGTTACAGTTTTTCCTTCTCCCCTTTTGAGCTCTTAAATTCTTACTCCTTCTGTTTGTGTCTATGAAAGAGTCAGTTTTCTCAGCCAGCTGCTGAAGTATATGGGTCCTTATGGCTGCCATTTTATATACTACCTTTATAAGGGCAGAGTATCTGTTCTTCAGTCATCCAAAATTCCTTCTTGAAGTGGTGCCAAAGTTCCAGATTAGCTAGGCAATTAGTCCTCCAGTACTCATTTCCAGATCTTATGTTTCTTTGATTGAATTTTATGCTTCACATTCTTGATTTCAGGAGGACTTTGTAATTTTTCTTTGCAGGTCCAAGTCTTTTAGGTTTTTTTCTTTGCTTGTTGCACTGTGGGAATATCCAGAAGTTCAGCTGACTTCGCACAACAATTGTTCAGGTGGCTTTCTGGCTCTGTGTGGACTCGAGGAACTTCACCCCCATGGCCAAAGCAAATTCTGTTAGATCTCTGGGTGAACTTAGTGTCTGTATTGTATGATATTTGGACATTTGCCGTTAAGGACACCTGGAGTTCCGTCTTTGCTTTGACCTGGCATTATGTTGGCCTAATAGTATCCAGGGCTGTTTCAGCCTTCGGTGGAGAGTGATGCTGCAGTTGTTTGTGGGATTCCACAGGCCTTCTCCTGGGTGGTAAAAGGCAACGGTAACTGTTCAGAGTGAGTCGTTGCGGGAATGTACATGCAGACTCAAAGAAGAAAGGTTACTGGTCAGTAACTGGTGTTCTTTGAGAGGTATAGTCTGCATGTACATTAGTCTCCTACCTGCCTTTCCCCTCTTTCTGAATCTCTTTCAGGTTTGATTGTGCATTTAAGAGGAACTGTATGTCATGCCTCAAGCAGGAAGAGGGGAGGAGCTAGAGCGCCTCTCCCGGGACACTCCAGGGCAGGCCACCAGCCCACCCACTCTTAGAGTATATGTATGGACTAAATGTCTCAAAGTACAGCAGCCGTTTGTTGGTAGGTAAATTTTCTTTACTGTATTTTCACAGGTAAAGCAGTAGATTTTATTTTTTTAACAATTCTATTCATTGACTCTATGGATGATATGCATGAACAATACACACCTGGGGGAATTTATACCACAAACTGCACACTACACTGAGGAGCTCCCTGTCTCTCTAATGGTTTCGTCTCATGTCACCTATCCTAACCTTTTTTAGATATCTGAATATTTTCACTCTGTTCAATTTGCCATTTCCATTGAGAGCTACACCAAAAATTGAAATTACATAAGTTGTAATGTTATATAAAAAGTAAAAGGAAACAATCTCTCACACAGTTGTAGCTAAGTGTATGAAGTAACATGTAAGATTGTATTTACTATTAGAAAATGAATATAGAAACTGAGCTGGGATCTGTAAGAATCAATTATATTTTTATGATTATTTTGTTTTTTAAAACTTCATAGTTACGGAAGAGCAAAAATTCGAGTTTAAACATTTTTTCCACAGCTACATTCCTCATGTTTGGGGGTTTTTTTTGATCACAGAAGCCTTGTAGTCCTTTTTTAATCCGCTACGCTTCCTGCCCATTAAACAGACCAAGTAGACACAGGGTCTAACCTGGCTTAAACTGGAGATGTAGTTGTCTCTGCATGCAAATACATACATGGAAATTCTGCAAGTGGTTGTTTTCAAGTATAGTTTCTAAGAAGTGTGGGTTATGTGAGTTGAGGGCTATTAGGGAATATGATTCTTACGTGTTTGTACTTGGAGTTCTCTGAGATGTATTGCCTTTGCCTATATGATGCACATGCTTTTACCAGTTTCTTAGAGTTGAAGCTGTTGGTGTTGTCTTGGCAGCTCGAAGAAATTTACAGTTGTTTTTCTGTGGCTTTGCCGTTTCTATGTTTTCAATAAGATTAAGATGTAGATTATCTGTGCTTAGTTACAGCCAGCAAAGTTTGGTGAAACTTCTGATCTTTGGTGCATGAGATACACGTGCTGTAGATGTGGATACACATAGATAAATTATTGTAAAGAACTCTAGTTAGAAAGTTACTGACTTGTGTGTAATATCAAGCTGCCTTTTCACATTCTGAGAAGAAAACCCAAAGTAAACAGTCTTTTGAACAACCTTAGATGAACATTAATGTATGCAAAGGGGAAGAAAATGTGGAAAAAGCCATCTTGTTCTGCACAATTTATCTGAAGTTTATGGCTCCAAAATCAAGCATTTGTATCTTGTGGTAACAGGTCTTTGAAGTCCTGCTTTAATTAAAAAAAAAAAATTAAGAGAGAAAATTTCTGTTTATCTGTTATTAGTGAGCAGTATTAGATTAATTTAGTTGGCTTTATGCTTTTTTTCCTTTTCATTCCAATTGCTATTTTAGCTTGAGTTGTAGGAATAATCAGAGGAATATATATTAGATGTCAGGATTCTCACTGGGAAAAGTAATAGTAGCAAGGAGGCATTATGTTTTTCTTTTATTTAATTTTTAATTGGTTTCAAATAAATTCTTGAGAAAAACGTAGTTTTTATAACTACTGTAGTATTTCTTTAGTAAGTAAACATTATATTTTAGAGAGAGGTATTTTATGCATGACAGAAATGAGATACACTGAACTTTGGTGCTTTTGCTAGTACATTTTTATTATGTAAAGATGAACATGTGTGCATGTACACCCACACACATGTATATATCTGCCGAATTCAAAGTGGACAGGAAAGTGGTTTCAAGAAACAGACATGTTTGGAAAATAGCTAATTCTGACTCTTCTGACAGCTCTAAGTTCCATCCCTTCCTCCAGGCATCTGAGGAAAACTGTTACGCTGGAGTGACCAATCCTTTCCAGTGAGTAGCTGTGATTTCAAGACCTCAGCACGCACACTAGGAGGATACCAGTGGTACCAACAGTAGATGGGAACAGATTTTCATGCAGAAGGAAACAAGTCTTGTGCCTTGCTGCACATATAGACTCATGGTTTGCATCTGCTCTACACCCCTGTGTACATTTAATTCAATTTGTTAAATCATACAATAAAATCACAGTTTTTCTTGTTTATACTAAGACTAATATGTCAAGGTAGTTAGCTTGAATTAAGAATCCCTCCTTTGTCTTTCTGAGAGGAAATCAGTACAAGACATTTAAAACTGCACTTTTATTTTGTGGAGTCAATCTTGTACGTGGCCTGTACTGTCTTTACCTTTCTCCAGCGTGATAGTTAGAAATTTTCTAGCCAGTCTCAGCCCTTAAAAAGCAGACTGCTTCAGTGTTGGCACTCCCAGTCCTGCTGGTTTGAGCAGCAAACACTTCAGTGTTTGCACATCTCCCTGCTTGACTTTCCCTACTCATTTGCACAGATGAACTCTGTTGAACGTTGCACTTAAGTGCCTACTTTTTTTTCCCGTTTCAGGGATAATTATCATGAATGGTAGCTTTTAGAAGATGTGAAGTACTTTTTAAAAAAGGTTACGTTACAGGCTGCAGGGGTATGTTGAACATTCAAATATTTGATAGCTGCAATTTATTTCAAATGGAAAATGCCTATAATTGAATTTCCATTTAAAAAATAAGCCATTTATAGAGAACATTTTTATCACTTTCTTCCTTTAGTTTTGCATTTCAGTAGAATAGTTGCATTTTTATGATTCTCTTAATACATTAGGTTAGTATTTAGAAAACCATATTTAGAAAAACAACAATGCAAAATGACTGTGATGCTGAAAACTGCAAATCTATCTGTAGAATCTACTATGTTCGGTAAAATCTCAAAAGATGAAAAGGTCTATTTAGACATATTGGGATACATACTTGCATTTCATCCAAGTCTCTTGACTACAGTGATTACACTCTGAACATAAGCCTAACATTTCCCTGACTTTCTGCCTTTTGTTGGTGGGGGAAGGAAAAAAAGGGTGGAGGTAATAGAAAATGTCAAGCGTATTTTCATGGTGGTTTAGTATTTCTTTTTCTCATATTCTTAAATCATTTTGAGATTGATTACTTGCAAAGTTGTTGCTCCACACATAAGAATATCTTCATGCCTCTACATTTCAGCAAAGCTTTCAAGCAGTGAGAGAAGGATTGTGAGCATAAGTAATAAAGCCTTCACGAGAAATAGGGCAAAAAATATGAAATTAATTCCAAGAATAGATTAACATTTCTAAGGCCTTCCCTCTTTTTCAAACTGAATGTTGAACTCAGCTCTTCATCTTTCCTTCAGTGCCTTTGCTGTATGGGTATTCATGGTCTTGCATGGTCCTCAGTACTCGATTTTCCCTTTTAAATTAATAGATAAGCCATGGTCAGCTGAATAGAGAAGATTCAAACTCCTAAATAATACAATGAGGAACAATTGTGTTACTTTTACCTTTTCTTTTTCTTTTGTCCTGCTTTGTATTTGTGTGCTGTGACGTGAAGTTCTGAATCATGCAGTTATGTATGCTCTCTCATGCCATAATATCAGGATTAATCTTTAGTGAGCTGGGGTCTGGAGTAGTTCAAGCCACATGACTAAGTAAAGGCTGTTATGAGATCTTAATGTGACAATTCCTGTACTCCTGAAATTCAGTGGTCAAAATGACACCCAGTTTTCTTAGCAAATCTGCAACTATGCAGACTTTCTCTTCTTTCATATATTTTTCCATGTTCTCATTCACTATAATTTCTTCATTATGATATTGTTAGATGATCATAAATGAAAATTATCTCAAACAGCCTTTTAGCTCTTTTAGCATGACACCACACAGTGTGAAAGAAAATTAAATTGATATTTAAAGTGGCTTTTTATACAACAATTCTTCTTATTTGATTTGTATTGCTAAGGAAAGTTATCATTATAGCTTTAAGAACATACTGTTACATGTTTTTTCCTTGCTTTTTGAAACATACTGTGCTAGAGTAAACAGGATTTATTTGCAGATATGGAAGTTATATAATTTTAAAAAGCTTGTAGTTTTGAGAAGATCTGTGCTGCAGAATGCAAATTTTTGCATTTCTAAGCACTATCAGTAGTTTTTCCCAGAAGCCACAACGATCTTTTTGGTCACGTAAAGTTGTTTTGAGAACTTCTGGAGAGTATGCATGTCTGTAAAACAGCTTATACTAACTTACTTCTGTTTCAAAGTCCAAGGTAAATGAATGGATATTGTTTCATAAATCTCACATTTAACGTTGATATTTGTACAGCAATTTCAATTAAATTTCGACATATTTTAAATGGTCCTTCATATGTGATTAGTGGTGCATATAAGGTGAAATAGCTTCAAGTTTGCACTGTGCTAGAAAAATTTATCCTGTGCCAAAATACCAAACATTTTTGTTAACTATAGAATTACTTAACCAGTTTCAATACTGAATATAAAACGGAAGAATTCTGTGTGGATTCTTTATGAAAACCTGCCTTTTTATATATTCTTTTTAGCATTTCCCTATTCTTTCCTAATGAATGTTTTAAATGGTAACAGTGTACATATACATACATTCCAATGGTTAAGGTGTATGAAAAGTATACGTATGTATTGAGAATTATTTTTACAATCCTTATATTATGAAGTAAATGACGTATTCATAAGAAAAAAGGTATATATGTTAATCCCAGGAATAAACACCATAATATTGATTTGAAGAAATGTATTCTAATCATTTCAGAAGCATAAACACGTGGGACTGTTATCGCACTCTCATAGCAAAGTAATGGCAAAAATAGACAAAAAGAAAGACAAGAAATACCATAGGACTGTAGCATCATAGGAAAGGACCAGTCCTCAAGATCTCAGCTCTTCTGTGTAGGCATTTAGGCTGATCCACAGTGACCATATTTGTGTGCTTTGTAGTTGTTCTGCTCCAATTAAGGGCATTACTCATAGTCTCAATATCTATGTGGAAGAGCAGTGTACAGTAGCAGTAAGAGGACTGGAGGAGTCTTGCAAGCTTTCTCAGGTTTAAACTCCTGGCTAACAGCACGCTTCCTAATATTGTGTCAGTGAATGGATGCCTCTGTCATGCTGAAAAGGAAATAACTAATTACACATGTAGAATGGCTCTACTCCATTATTTAAGTGAAGCAGCAATCAAGGACAGAAACATGGAGTGCCCATGACTGTAATAAGGCTTTATTGCAAGAAACTGCAAAAATTTACTAAGATAAGTAACCCACAAACCCCAGTTAACTCCAAAGATCAGGGAACTGTTCCTTTCATTCCAGAAAGGAATCCCTATTTGTTTCTCCTGTTCACTTACTTGCAGAGACTAGAGAACGGTACATTAACAGAGTTACAAAATACCTCACGTTGCTAGCTATTACCATTGTGCCTTCTGTGAGCACGTTTCTTGCGTGTCATGGGGGGGGTGGGAGGGGAGGCGTTATCCTACAGAAATGATTAGTAAGAAAGAGTTACTAGAAACGCAACCAATACTTGATGATAAACATTAATAGCTGCTGAAAAACCCTACGGAATTAAATTATGATGTATTTTCTCTCTTTTGAATCCTTCACATTAAGGCTGTGGGTGGTTTGGTGAAAAGATGCTTGAGTCCTAGAATTTGTTTTAAATACAGGAGGAACTGACCAAAATTCTGTGACTTGCCCATTGCAACTTAGACTAATGGCAGTTTTGCATCTTGGCCATTGAGATGCAAGTTACCTCCACAGAAGGAAATACATCTGCAAGTGTTATAGCCATTCGCTGACTGAAACATCAGGTAGCACTAGCTTAGGCGTGGTGCCACAAGAATACATCTGTTCAGCTTTTGGACTTAGTGTGTCTTAATGTGACAGTGCCTGCGTGAATTTGCAAGTGTGTATCTGCAGTAAACATAGGGGGTCTGCACTGTGCCACACGCTGCAGGCATTCTTTCCATGAGTTAATGATCTTTATTGGCCTGAAAATCAATGAATTTACGTGTGAAAGACTAAGAACTCAGAGAAAGAAAGAGGCAAGATTTTTCTGCACTGGTGAAATCAACACTGGTCATGAGAAAATTCAAACAGATCATAAGCAAAGTTTTTGATGACCAGTGTTTTAACTGAAATAATTTCAAGATTGAGCAGTGCATAGGAAGTCCCAACAAGTAGTTTCAAGTTGGGAGAGAGAGGGGGCTGATTGAACCAAAAATCTTTGGAGCAAGAGATGGAAATAAATACTAGATCCAAGGATTTCTTACTTATTTAAATGAGAGAGATTTAAATGTATTTAAAAGAGAAAACACAAAGAAATAGGTAGAGAGGACGGGGCACCAGATCTAATCCAAAGCTTAAGGAGGCAACTGGGGTGACTTTTTTTTCCGTGCAGCAGAAAAACATAATGAATATAATTATTCTAGGACTTCAATGAAATCTGAACAGGTTAGAATCACAGTTTCGTGCTTTTGAAGTAAAATGTGTCTAGAGGAACTGGCTGTAATGACTTCCTTCCTCCTTATCTACCTTGACACTAGAAAATAGCTGATATTAATTGTTAAAAATGTTAAGCTATTTATTGGTTGGTTGGGTTTTTTTCTGGAGGTCTGTAGTTTTGTTCTGGCTTCTTCAAATTTGGTAGTAATTTTACAGTACTGTTTTCAGAGCCAGGTACTGTATTTTCTATGATCAACATAATTCCATTGACTTGAATGGAGTGACAGTGATTAACATAACCTGTTGACCTAATCTTATTTTATCTTGAAAGCTTATCATCAATGAAACAATAGAAGAGGAGAAAGATGCGCAAAAAATATTTAATGAAATTTTATCTGGTTGAAATGTTATATAATAATTTTGTTTGTGTAGCATCAGTAAAGCCAAATATCAGGTCCCTGGCTTAGAGGAACTGTCATTTGAAGACACAGCAAATTCAGGTCCGTGCAAAGCCAGTGGAGAATCTAGCTGGACTGCTGGCGGCAGCAAAGTGAATATGTGTAGCCTTATGTTCTCAATTGATGGGGCTGGTGCTTCCTTTTCTAGATACTTAAAATGTCAATGAGAATGTTTTATGGGATGGAGTTTTGTGGGCTAGAGAGACAGTAAATAAGCTGAATATCAGTCTCAGGTATTTTTCCATGGTACAATTTACACTTCTAAAATACAATGCAACCCAAACTTACTGCCTCATAGTCAAAGGTCTTCTTACTGAAAGCTTTTGTTTCTTTACTGTAACTAGAACTTCATAGAGAATTATGTCTGCCTAAGTACACTGATGGAATAGCAGTAATAGGCATTTAATTATTGCTTAGTTTATTTGAAGAGTTAGGGTGTACAGTGATTTCTTTAGCTTTTTGTAGGCTATCACATGACAATTTTTCCCTGTAAACTGGAGTATTATTGAACTGTAGCAAAATAAGAACAGAGGAAGGATTTATTTTCTCTATAAAACCAGTTGGAGTTTGGCGGGTTTTATTTTATCTAAAGATAAATGCTTCATTAAAAAAAAAAACAACAACAAAACAACAACAAGCAAACAAACAACCCCACAAAATCTCTCCCTCCTGTTTTGTAATGATGATTTTTTTCTTGATGATAATAATTTTAAAAATATATACAATATTAAGATCTAACTTTGCCAAACAGCACTGAACTTCTGTCAAGTATTCTCTGAAATTTGCAGCTGTTCAAAGTCAAGACAAATATGTTTCTAGATGATAAAGTAGAGGAGATGCCACCTCTTTAAAATAATTTTTCTGATGTGTATCTGTTATTGAAACAAACAATTTTAAGACTTAAAATGCTTCTTCCTACTGTAATTCACATTTTTTCAAAACATAAGTCAAAAGTCAGACTTAATAGTTCATTTATGTATGAGTCTAAGATATTGTGTGTGTTCTTTTCTCGAGCTTATTTGAAACGTTCCTATAACCAGAAACTTCTGGTAATTTACAGCCCACCTAAGTAGAGTGCTGTCCTCCAAACGGGGAGAGTGAAAACATGAATGTGATTTAATAAAGACAAGAGAAGTGGAAGGAATGAGTAAAGAAGGAGAAATAAAGACCTTTGGCTTTGCCAGTTTTTCAAGCAATCCTTGGATGCATTTGCATGATGGGGCTTGCAGGCAGACACAAGTTTATTCTACCTGCAATTTGGAAGAGGCTGTATATAAGATTTCTCTTAATTGGAAGTTACATAGCAGTGCTAGGCCTGCGGAACACACACCTGAGGATTAATCTAAATTGGTGGTGCTTTTAAAAATGTTCTGGACAGTTTTATGACCATCAACAATATTTTTAAGCTTTTATAATTGGTATATTGCTCAGATCTAATTTTATGATAAATAAGAAGCTTCTAGCCAACAGTCACCAAAACAGTTCGTTCCCCCTCAATATAATACTCCAGAAACATAAATGTGCCCTGAACTTTTTCAAAGAATGAGGTTTCTTTGGTAGAATAAGGATAGCTAAGTAATTGATCTGACTGATTTCTGCAGTTGGGTACTTTACTGTGTAACACATGAGATTACTTCATGTAACACAGCTAATTTTGAGCTCCAAGCAGACATTCTGCTGCTGTGCTAGCCCACAGTAGAGTATGTAGGATAAGTGATATAATCATATTGAGGCTAAATAAATTTTCTGTTCATGTTACATTTTTATCACCATTTGAAAACTAATTTAAAATATCATTTAAAAAATGAATGCAAATCAAATTAAACACTTCTCTAGTATCATGAGCTCTCCAGTATTGTTAAGTCATTGAGTTTACGTGGCAGATGTATTAGGCTTTCTTAGCCTTGGAACTGGTATACACAGTCCTTTTGAGATGGTGTAGGGAATGTAGAAAAGATGATTATAGGTAATTGTTTGTGTTGCTGTGTCAGGTGTATTATTGCATCTTCTAGTAGATAAGCTTACAAATACATGGTTCTTGTTTTTTTCAGGCTATTAAAAAGTGGAGCACAAAGACCAAAGTTACTGTAATAAGAATCAACTATGTAATCTGAGTTAAATGCACATAGTCTATTAACGTGTGTCAAAGCATTGTATTTGTATCTCAAAATCAAAATCAACTGATACAAATGAATAACTGTGAATTCTTGTTTTCCATTTCAGGTCTAAAGATGGAGAACAGAATTTCAGTTTCAATTTCCAAAAATATTATGATGGATACTTGAATTATTCTGTCATATGCTGGTTATAAACAGTGGTTTAAAATCTTTGTATAAAAAGCCATGAGTGATTTTACAATTCCCTGTACTTATTGTGTGTGTCTCTCTTTTTAAGACAATTCAAGTCTTCAGGTGTTTTCTGAGATAACTGTATCCCACATATTATTTGGTAAATCTGACAGGACTCATATTCTCTTTCAGGAGACGCTGATAGATTGGTGTGATGAAAAGGAACTTAATTTGATTTTAACAACTGGAGGAACAGGGTTTGCACCACGAGATGTCACTCCGGAGGTGAGATAGTAGTCCTGGAATAAGAAAAATCTGCCTTTTGTTGTAGAAATATATGAGTCTGGGGAAGGGGGGTGATATTTTTTTGAAATTTCCTCTGTAACTTTACTTTGCAGTATCTTTGGACAGGTCAGGTGATACACAACTTGGAAGCAGAAAAAGCAGTAGGGAATATAGCACAAGAGAATTACTGTGACCTTGGATTCTGACCCAAAACAATTTTAAAACTAAAACATGGCATAGTATAATGGATTTCCAGTCCCCTTACAAAGCAAAGTTGTAACGGCTTTTTGGCATAATTTTCCTTAGCACTGCCGTACAACACTGCTAAAGAAAAACTTGTGTAGCTTTTGTTGTGTCCTGCACAAGGAAAAGTGGAATTAGTGAGATCCTGTAATTCTCCCTTGCAGGCTACTACATTGACAACTGCTGCATTGTAGGTTAGAGTGTGAGAGGCAGATAGTAGGGGGAAGAAATTCTGTGCAAAGCTGCTATTGCTTTGTTTGACACCACATTGTCAAAAAAAGCTAAACAGGCACAGAGATGGAGGTAACCTGCACCAGTAAATGTTGCACAGGAAATCTGGTTACATTCCACTTATGAGGAGCTAAGGTAAGGAAAAAAAAGAAGGAAACCTAACCTAATATCCTCACAGCCAGGGGTTGTAATATGAAATGACTGTGTGATTACTGTTGAAGTATTTTGGTATTTATGGTTCCAAATTAGATTAATATGAACTTTTAAAATCACATACTTTCTTTGGCTTGCTTATGTTCACTAAAGGCCAGAATTAAGATTGAGTGCCTGAAGTGTTTATTTCCATAATTTAACATATTTAGAGTTCTCTTAAGTACTCATATAAGTTTTCAATGGCTTAGAATTTCAACTTAGAGTTGATTTGAGTTCACTGTAACATGCCTACAATGCTTTTTACTTACAAATGTGTTCTGCCAACCATGGCTGCAGTTTAACTTTTTTCCATTAGGAATCTAAAAATATTTTTTAATTTATTGTATAACATTTGTGTAACTAAACAAACATGTAAAGAAAAATCCTCCTGTACATTACTTCTATTACTTCTGATGTTTTTAGATTATATACTAGAAACCTCAAGTAACTAAAACCTAAGGGTCCGTGTATCAGAAAATGGAAACAGTGTAAGATGACCACCACGGTGTGCTAGATAGTGAAACTGAATTTGCAGATGATTCTGTGCTAAAGCAACACAAAAGTGAAAAGTGTGTTGGTTGAATTGGTCTCTTACTTCCAAACTAACTTAACGGTGTTGCAGGTTGTATTCCCAGCACTGTGTGAAAGGAGGGCTGAATTTCTGCTTCAGTCTTCCTGATTTATTACCTTAATGCAGGGTCAAGCCTAGGCAGTAGTGCCAGAGGAAGCATTGCAGCCAGTGCCAAAAATTAGCCGCAGATTCTCAAGCAGCATTTGGGACAAAAAATAAACAAGTGAGAACTCTGCATATAAACACCTAGTATTTCCCTTACATTGCTTCATTGCTGTTACTTAAACTATTTTAAGACAGGTGGTAATGATTTGTTTGATTAGTTTTGGTGTTACAGTGAGCCATTCTAAAAATTATCCAAGTTGTTGAAGTGTCTCTAGACTATATAATAAAAATACATTGATTTAAAAATCATTAATAATTTGTACTGAAGAAAAAATGCATTGTCTTTAAACATAATAGGTATGCAAGACTTCGGTTGATTATAACAGAATTAAGTGTTCTGACTGTTGAATTATTCCCATAGTTAATAAGAATTTCTATAGGACAGTATTTAGTCACTTTTCACTCATTAAAGTTGGATTAACTTGCAATACTAAACTTAAATCACAGTGGAGAGATTGAACCCCATTTTTTGTTACAAAGTGGCAATGATAAGGTTTTTCTTATGATAGGGTTTAGTAGATCATTGATTCAAACAAACGTTTTTAAGGGAAGAAAATTAGTTTGCCAGTATGTGTCGTAACAAAAACATATGAAGAAGCATATGCTTTGGCCCCATATTTTATGTCTTTTGGGTCAATGAGAGAACCAGTTCAAAATGGAAAATCCATTATGTCAACATGAAATGTTCAATAGCAAGCCTTCAGGAAAACTTACATTGATACAGGAAATGTTTTTAATCTCTTCCGTATATGGTGTTCACCCAGTGTGCTCTCCTCTCATTACTGAACCAGTAATGAAATGATGTGATCATGGCATTGTGTTTTTGAGATGTCATCTTTAAGACATGATTTTAAAACTGGTAATAATTGAATCTGATACTGGAAGGCATTTTAGCATTTTTCCTGAGAGTAGGGAGAGTAGTCCCTTGGGTTATATTTTAACTAGAATGATTCAGTCCTGCTTCGCCTTAATCCTCCTGTACTTTTGATTAGAAAACATGTTTTTCTGCTTTCTTTTCTGAGCGCAGATACATAACTGCTATTGTACTGTACAAGATAAAGCTAGTTCCTGAGAGTATTTACAGCCCAAAGAATTGTTAATTAAATTTTGTAATTATTGATTAAATTGAAATTAAGTACCTAGCATAATGTATCTATTAAAAATCACTTCTTGAAACTTCAGAAATTTATGATTGTTTCCAAAAAAAATTGCTCAGTTTCCCCACTCACTTTGCCTTTTGAACACACTATATCGGAATCGTACCAGGTTATTGCAGTTGCTTCAATGATGTTACGACTTTTTTTCTTATAATGGAATAGATGATTTTACGGGTATTCACAGTATCTGATTTTCCTTTCCCATCTCTGGTCCCTAAATTTACAGCCTCAATCTAGTCCATGGGTGGGGAGAAGTTTTTGAATTAGTTACTATGACTCACATTTTGAGGGGTGAGGGTCAATTGAATTAAGCAGTGTGAATATCCTTCGCCTTCTTGTCTATGTGACTAGAAGTGATCAAATGCATGTGGATATTTTAAAAACAAAATTTACCCAATGGATGGCTGAATTTGAAGGAAACTGTCTTGTAAATGTTATTAGTGGATGCTGCAGTTCTTCATCTATTATGGCAGTTGATGGTAGTTCACAAAGCCGAAGGGTAGGCGTAATTTTGTAGATAGAACCACCTTTTTTTTTACCATCTTATTTTGCCTATAATTTATGGGGGTAGTGTTTAAAGCCATACTGGAAATGCTAATATAGTCTGCTTGTTGACTTAAAAAATAGTAGTTTCTGGACAGATGGCTACAGTTAAGTTATTTAGGGAACTTTTGTATTTCCAGATGCAAACATTTTTCCTTGGAACTACAATACTTGAGTTGCAGACGGTTACAGTTCTCACAGAATGCTAATGATAATATACATTGTCTTTTGTGAAAATATTTAAATAATCTGGCAGCATTTTTATCTATCACTAGGTATCCTTTGGTACAGAAATGTATTTTTTCTATTGCTGTTGGTCAATACAAGGGAGAAAGGAAAAATCTGTATAGAAGTGCTCTGCGCAATTTTCTGTGTTCTGTCTTCTCTATTTTTGCATTTATTCTTTTGCAAAATTGTACATCCAAGAAATTCACTTGTCTGCCCCTAATGGAGTCTTCTAGCTGTTTTCTTATCCTTCGTCTCTAGTGTGGCTTGCGAGTCTTGTTTGCCCCCCTGCGAGACTAATTTTATGAACTTAGATAATAGCAATAGAAGTCAGCTTATTGTGCCTCAACTGGTGCTAGACATCCTTGAGCTGTGTTGCTATGTGTGTTCACAAATAGTTCAGCTACACTACAGATAGCTGTCAGCCCTGAAATTTTAAGATAAGACTTCAGAAGAAGCATAGAAGAGCTCTTTTCCATTATGCAATACCAGACAGATGTTTCCTTACAGTCTTCATCCTTTTCCAATGCTCTGGAAAAAATATGAATGCTCCTTTTGGTTCTTGCTGATTATATTCTTCAATATTTATAGACTGTTTTTAAATGTATTTAGATATATACTTGTTTTCATTTAATCTGACAATATAAGCATATTGGTTTATTCTTTCATCAAAGTTCTCTAGTCCATGGAAAGAAATCGTGTTCTCTGGAGCTCCTCCTATTTGTCAGCATTTTTCTGGAAAAAGCATGCTCAGAATGAATAAAATACTCCAAACCTGGCCACACAAAAGCCATGTCTGGAGGGAAGAAATTCTCTATTCTGCTGTACTATAAAGTCTTTGTACGTTCAATTCAAAATTGCACCAGCATTTTTATAATCATTACCAATTGCAAATTTTCTATCACCTGGCTTTTCCCAGTTCCCCAAGGTATCTATCACTATTGCTGATCCCTAAGTTTCTCCTTAAAACTTAGTGTTTTTCTTCAAATTCCATTTTATTTCTACAGATTATTTTAATGTTTGTATCCTTCCATTTCTCTGTCCAAACTAGTGTTGACAACCCTCCTAGTCTCTATCATATGTAATTTTCATGTGTTCTGTCTGTTTGCTTTCCCTTCAACTTTGTTAATGAAATAAGGGGCTTGTGACACAACAGGATATGTCATGCTCTAGCCATACTGTCACAGCAACACGTGTTCCCCCCAGATTAACCCAAATCCACTGAGATATTTCAAATAACAACTTCCATTTAATAGGCAATAATTTAAACTAGAAATAGTATGTAGGGGTTTTTTGTCCTCCCTGCTTCAAATAGTGCCTTTCCGGAGCAGCAGGATTTCTAGTATTGTTCCTTGTGGATATGGGAGTACTTCTGTTCTTCTTCAGCAGTATTCAGCTCTTCTTAGTACCATACCAAAAACATCTTAGTCTTGTCACTGGGACAAAAGAAACTCATTTTCTTTTTACAAACTATCACTTCAAAGTGGCTCCATAGTGTGGAGGAATCAAGTCTTCATCTCACACAGGACATTGGTCATTTTGTGATAGGAATACTATGAAATCCTACAACCTTTAATTACCGAGGCTGTTGTTTCAGTTTTTCGCCCTTCAATATTCAGGGTACCCTCCGATTTAATAACCTTTTTCAGCATTTATTTTTGTAGTCTATTTTAAGACTGTAGTTTTCTGTATCTCTTAATGGAGGTCTCGCTCCCTGTAAAGTTTCATTTCTCTGTAGATTTATTGTAAAATGAAGTGTGCTGTGTATATGATGTCTGATCCTGTAAGTTGCCATCAGACCTTTTGAGAACTATTGTTCTCCATATTTCTTAGAAAATTGTGTTTCAAACCCAGCTTGCTCCTAAAGGGTCTGAATTATGAAACCTTGCCAGGTACATCTGGGCAACAAATACGCTTAAATGGAATAGACTGCTCTGTGACAGACTCCTTCCAAATTCTGTGCTACTCTTTTAGAAGTTTATCAGCAACTCTGTAAGGTGCCATTCCCTTTGTCTTAGTCCTCCAGACAGTTCCTAACTTATATGATTAGGTCTTTACCCAGTCTGCTTTAATTTTTCAATAAAATTTATTATTTGAAACGCTGTATTTGGTGTTATAAAAATCCAAATAAATTTGTGTGCCTTATTTAATTAAAAATTTTATAATTAGATTTTAAATCTTGTGTTCAGAAGGCATGTTATTATAGCAAAATTGATATATTTAGTTGCAGAACATTTTTCACTAACCTACTATTACCAGTTGCTTCAAGAAGCAGCAGGATGCAGATTATTTGCACTACACAGTACACCATCAGGTTACAGAAGTACCTGTGTCTTGGGAAATTCCAAACTGATTTAGCTGACTTACGAAGTGCTAAACGGTGCGCTTTCTCCTCTCTTGTTTGAGTTTCTCAGGAAAACTTGGTAACATTCCAGCATCACTGAAGAGCTTGGTTGTGCTATCATCAGCTGCAGTCACTGCATGGAAACACCTGCAAGCTGCCAGGACATCTATAGTGAGAAATGTGAGAGGGAAGGAAGCCAGATCCCATTTCAGCTCCATTTACTCAAATATCAGAGGTTATACAAAAAAAGAAAAGACACCTATTACCCCACCCCAAACACTCAACGGAAAAAAAAAAAAAAAAAAAAAAAAAAAAAAAAGAAGGAGGAAATATATGCAGAGAGAGCATTCCTGTGCTAATTTTGATAAATAAAAGGGCTTGGTAAATTCTTGATATTCTGCTATATAAACAGCAGTTTTGAACGTGTTTCCTTGTCTGTGTATCCAGCTGAGATACTGGATTGAAAGAATGTATGTCTCTCAACTTGTTTCTGTCTGGATTTCCCAACATAGACAAGTATGAAGATGGGGGCAGGAGGGAAGGAATAGGAATACAGAGGATACTTTTGTCTCTGTATATGGGATTGATGTGTCTAAAATGGAAAGCTGCACATTTTTCTGACATTCCCTTTTTAAAAATTTTCAAATGTCACAGTGGATATAGAAAAAGGTCAAAAAATAATATGATGGTCAGGAGAGGTGCTTTCCGTGAGTTACACAACTCAGTCTGTTTAGTTTATTGTAAAGAACACTGGGAAATAACTTGGTTTTTACCTGTACTTTCTTTGGGAAATAATAATGGAAGGTATATAACATATTACTATTATTAAAATACTGTATTTTCTTAGCAAAATAATAATGTAAGGTACCAATGGCTTGTTTAGTCTACTAAAGAGAATTGTAACAATAGCTGGTGATAGGAAGCTCGAGCCAGAGAAGTCTAATAAGATAATCAACATAATGGAAGGTTTTTATATGTTTGGGTTGGTTTGTTTGTTTAACTATGAGAGATTATTCACCCAAACAAATTCCCTAAAGAAGAGCTGTATTCTCCATTTTAATCCTGTCAAATCAAAAACGATTGATTGTGGGAGAGATGTCTTATAAAACTCAAATTATCTTGTACTCCTTACAGAAGTCATGGATAATGTTTAATGAGTTATGCTGTGTGGAAGGCCAAACTAGATTCTAGCCTTATGTTCTGTATATGGTAAATGAGAAGATAGTTTGAATCAAATGGATCCTGAAATTAATAAATAAGCAATTTTATTTCCTGTGTCCAAAAGGATTACATGAATTGCTTCTCTGTCTCTTTTTTGAAAATGAAAAACTCTGATAGTATTGGCTGAGGTTGCTGGGGCAAATATCTTTTAAATTATTTAACTAATGCATTAACCTTCTGTGTAAAGTCGTCTGATGACCATATCGTAAAGATAATACTAACAGAATTCCTGTTAAGCAGTTAAGTATTTTTGCCCATTTGAGGATCAACTTTTATTTACTTTATTTTAGCTTTCCTTAATACTCTCAAATAGCAAATAGAAGTTCTGTTTTCTGTCTTTCAAACATGTATGAAGTACTTGTTATCTCTGTTCAAAAGAGGAAAACAGTAGTAAAACTGCAGTAAGGGAATTGAATGTTTCATAGAATGAGAAGCACAGTAATGAGCCAGGAAATCTTGCTTTTTTATCTTAAATTTTGCAATTAATTTTTTTATTCCAAGGTAGTTTAAGAATGGAAGTTGGAAGCAGACTCAGTGTATCCTGTGGGTGGACAAATGTTTCATATCCCAGTGATCCCAAACACTTTCAAAAATACAACCAGAAGAACAATATGATTATAATTTACTTTTTTTCAGGGTAAAGAGAGGGGTTCTCCTCCTCTAGGCATTACTGATGCCTTTAGCCGTGTTCTCACTATAGGGACCACAGCTCACATGGACATCTCAGTTTAAATTAACTGGCTTGGCTCCTATTAGCAGTGTAGCTGCAACAGTAGGTCGATCTTTCAGTCCTTTCTGTAACTGGGGGAGAAAATATGCCTGCCATCGGACTTCTGCATAATGAAATTTTCAATTTGGAACTTTTGGAATTTTTTCCCTTTTAGGCATTTCTAAAAATAGTTTCCATTAAAACATCTCTTCACAGCAGATAAGAGGGAACTGAACAAAATTAAACATCAGGTTAAGGCAAAATAATCTTGAAAACATTGTCAGGCCTGTAATTATGCAATTCTTGCCCTTAATGTGTCATTTTTTTTTGGTCATGGCCTATTACAAAGAGTTAAGTAAAAGCTTAATACAGAGAAAATTAACAAAAAAAATGTATAGACACATTAGGAAGACTTCTTTGTGAAGGCAGCTTAAGGAAATGGTAACTAGAGGGCAAATAGTAGTTTGGATTTAAGATGTGTCAAAAATTAAGTGAGTTAGTCCTTTTGACATAAGTGCACCAGAATAGCAAAATGACTCACTATTAAAATAGTTGATCATTAAAACTAATAATTATTAAAGAGTAGAGAATTTCTCATTTGTTTCTTTCCTGCTGTGTAGGAGCTCTTCCAGCCACTAAGTGGAAAGAAACTAGAAGAGTCTTGGAAAGCAGCTGGCTTCAGCAGTTATTCTTAGGATTATGACTGGTCCTTTGCCTGCTTCTGCTAATTGCTACCACGTGGAGCAGTGAAGCTTTAGCAAAATGTTAACTCAGTATAAGTACCAGAATAGAAAACCAAAACGACTATTGTCACACTCAGGCATGAAAGTCTTATCAATTACGGACAAAACAATAATTACTTTTTAACCTTAACTTAGACCATTCACAGATATTTTAGCTTCTTGTCACTTCCTGCATATATTCCTTTTCCCAATTATTTTGTAATGAGAATACCCACATTAATAGTGAGATGCATAATCTACTGTTGATTATTTATTATTGACATTTAAACTTTCACCAGATTTAAAAAGTCCATCTCTTCTTCCACAAATAAACATTTTCTTATGGTTCGCTGAGATCAGTTTGTCATAGTTCATTTTCATTGAGCCTTGAAAGATCTCCCTTTGGAGAGAAGGTGCTAGCAATTTTGTTCTTGATGTGGTGCAGCTAACTGTAGTTGCTGCTGGCCACATAATCACAGGATTTGATAAAACTGCCGATGCATGCTCTAAGTACCTCATACTCTATAGTATTAATATCTACTCTTGTTCAGTCAGTGTATGCTATTCCTGGCTGGTTTATGCCATTACTAATCATATGATGAAAATCACTTTCCTGTCATTCTGTTCTAAGCCCAAATAGTAGTGTTTGATACGGGAAAGTTTGGATATGGAAGAAATTCCTGTTCCATGACCCCAGTTTCTAAATTTGAGGTTATATTAGCCTCTATTATTCCTGTGCCTTGCTCAGCTAGAATGTGTGGCTGATGGCCAGAGATCAGTATAAATAATGTTCCATCAACTTAGCCTATTACTACTGTATTCCTTAAAAGCTTTGTTGTGTATGACTATGTGGCAGATTCATATGGATTCTGTCTCTGTGACCTTTCCAAATTCGGATTCAGTAGTGCACAGCAGAACTAGTGATTCCTTTGTTGTGTCTAAGGTTCTCTACAGTTTGCAGGAGAGGGAAGAGTTGGCTTCTTGTTGCATATTATTGCCTTATCAAAGTGAGATGTAGGTTTCCGGTGTTACCAATAAGAAGTTAATGTGCAGGCAGATAAGTACACACACAATGTGGACTTCTAAGAGGACAGAAATAGTGAAGTCTGATTCCTGGTTTGTTGACTTTTAGTTACTAGGAAGTTACTTACTGAATAAAAAGACTCATGACTGAAATGACAGATGAGTTGGATTACTGAACTTTATTACTGCTGGCATTTTCTTAGTTCTTACATTCCTGAGTTCATTGCATGCTTCTGAAATAGAGCAGAAGCTAAGATTTCTGAAACATGGTTTAATTTGTTTAAAAAACCAACCATGTTACATAACAGAGTGCTTAAGAGATTAAAGGTAAAAAAAGGTGTTGATAAGTTTTGTACTTTTGCAGCTCTTGCCATAGTAGAGGGTTACCCCACAAGACTTGTAAGACTAATTCTTTTCATTAGAGTGTGGGTGTATCTAAGCCAAATTCAAACACCAGCCAACACTAGTGATGAGTAACAGTTAATGACTTCTTCAGTTTATCTCACAAATGGCTGGCAGTGGCTAATGGGTACTCCTGTTCATCTTCACAAGCTATTTTGCAGTGGATATGGGAATGAGCTCACAAGATCATCCCCTTTCCCCTCTTATACACCTTGTGCTAGAGGTAAGTGTGGTTTTGGGGAATAAGGGTGGGATGTCGTGAGATGAAAGTGATGTGGGCTTCTTAAATTTTTCGCAAACCTCAGTAAAGGCATGTATCTGGGGATGGGCAAAGATTCAGTTGAATTCTTATTTTTTGCCCAAAGAGGTTACCCAGTCCTAAATTGACATGCTTTCCTTGAACTGGGAGTCAGAAATCCCTTTTCTCTTCTGTTTTTCTGCTGCAGAAATTCCCAACATTCCCATTATGTGGGCTCCAGAGAGGGGTAAGCAACATCTTCAATCCCACCCAATCATTTCCGAACTAATTCTTTGCTAGTATTTTTTTGCTTTTTTAATCATCATCAGAAACAGTTTTTAGACACATTTTTCCCATTTGTTTGATTTTCTTGTGGATTCTCATATTTTTGTTTTATAGGAAGGTCCCATGGCTTCCCCAAGTGCTAGGGTCAGACTCATCTGCTGTTTCCATTTGTGTGCTATTCTCCTGTGGATTTTCATGGTTCACTCTGAGCTAATGATATTACCAGAGGGTGAGCATCTAGATTCTTGGGACTGTTTCACTCATGGTATCCTAAGTTATTGAAAAAGCACTGCCACCCTGCTGCCCTGTCAATCGGTTGGCAGGCTTATGTTTTGTCCTTGCTGACAGTCGCATCTGATTATTCATGGGCTTTGGTCTTTTGCTGCCTTGCCTGTCTGGGGACTGCCTGGCATTTACAACTCTCTTCTATTCTCTCTACCTGCTGGCTGCGTGGCGTTGTCTCCTGAAATCTTGGCCTTTTGCCTGGCTGACTGGCATTACCTCTTGACCAGCTAATTGCTTGACACTGGCTACCTACTGCCCTGTCCGTCTGTTGAACAGCATGTATCGCCTCCTTATTGTCCTTTCGACCTGATTGCACATGGGCATTGGCTTTGCGCTGCCCTGTCTCCCGCTCTGGGTGCCTGGCATCACCTTCCTGCTGAGTGCATCTGCTGACTTTGCGGAATTGCTCTTCTGCTGCTTGGCACACCTGCTGTTTGGTACTGCTTTGGTACTTGCTGATTGTCTGGCATTTTCTTCCTGCCTTTTCACCTGCTTCTTGATTATAGTGTCTCCTTGCTGCTCTTTGAGTCTGCTTACTCACTGATACTTGCTCTTTTGCTGTCCTCTCCACTTGCTTTTATGCCTGGCCTTTCTATCATACCGTCCTGCCCACCTGCCTAGATTTTATTTCTAAATATGCACCGGTCTGAAAAAATTAAGAAGAATTATAAGGAATGGGGAAAAAAATACTGTCTGGCTCCTTCATGATCTGATTCAGTTCAACATACCAGCCAAAAACTGATCTCAGTACCAGCATCCAGCTTTTTCATAGAATGGCTCAAAACCCTTTCCCTCCTTAAAAAAAAAAAAAGTTGAATCGTATTTAGTCTTTGTTTCCATCACTTCATTTGATAGGTGTATTACTGTTCAGTAATACTGTATTCAGTATTAAATTTGGCAGTAATTAAGAACTAAAACACATCACTAACATTACCTACAGTAATTCTCAGAATCTATGGAAGGTAGGTAAGAACAGGGATAAAAACAATCTGTTGCTGAGGCTCAGCAAGATTAAGGTTTGAATGTAGAGCAATGTTCAGTGAATACAGTGGATCAAAGGAGCTAAATAAGAAATATTACAAATCTCTTAATTTAAAACACAAGGTTGCATCTAATCTAAAAAAGACATTGAATCAGTGCAGTATTAGCAAACTGCATTGTGTCCTAGTTGCTGCTTTCTACTCTTTCTGTACTGGGAGAATGGTCAATTGCCTGTTTACAGAAACCTTTTGTCACTCTCTCACAGATTAAGAACAGGGACTTGCCTATGTCTGTAAGGTTCATGCTAAGGGAATAAATCACTGTCACAGCTTAGAGTAAGAGGCAGGATTTCCTGCCTCTTTTCTTTTAATTCAACTCACTTGACCTCTCCTTTCCTAGCTCTGCCACAGTTTCTTGCTTATTATGAGTGTTTGTGGGTTTAGTTACGCTTTTGAATCCAGTACCAACTAGGAACCAGAGAGAATATTCTGTCATAATGAAACCTGTCATAATTTCATAATAAATTCTTCCTACACTTAAAATAATTGTATGTGATATTCTTTTAACTTTAGCTTTTAATCTCTCCAGATATAATATTACTACTTCTGCTATCTTCAGCGATACCCTAAATACGCCAAATGATGTCTAACGGCACAGGGAGGGCAGCATCCTGTGAGTCAGTAGCCTCTTTCACCTGTGCGAGACCAGCTGTGCAATCAGAGAGAGACGCTGTGGGAGAGCACCTTGCTCTCATGCTCCCAACAGCAGCTTGCCCCTGTGGAGGATGACTCCCAGAACAGCAGGCAATGTTCCGAGTAAGAGCCAGTAGGAAACTTCTTGTAGTTTTCACATTAACTTCTAGAAATCCAGTAAACTTGTATTCTGCTCCAAGGAACCAGAGGACATGAACATCCACCTTTACTCCCTCACAGTCTCCTAGGCTCTCCAGTCCTCTCTCTTCTCAGCCTTTCCAACTCTCCCTTGCTCCTCCAGGCATATTTTTTTCACAACTTTGCGAACGCTTAAAGACTGGCAGTCTCTCACTTCCCACCAGCTTCACGCTGTTGAGGGGTCTGGTGACAAGAACAAATTTAGGTGGCAATTCCCTTTCTCCAGGCTGTAACTCCCAGTGTTACTTTGCTGCTTCCCAAAGCTGTTGTTTAAGAAGTGACATCAGATGCTGGAAGGGAGGAGGAACATTCACTCTGGCACTGCAGGGCTGCAGGATGCTGCTAAAACTCATTTATCCCAAGAACTATAAGTCATTTTTCCATTTATCATTTTACTTATTTTAATATAGTTTTTTTAAAAAAACTAATATTGCCTCAGAAAAATGGCTAGTTTTCAAATAATATGCAGGTTATATAAACTTTAAACAAAATACAGAAAAGCATCAGAAACTGAAGGAAAATAAACACAATGTTTTTCTTGAATGTATGGGATTTTCTTGGCTGAAAATTACACCTACTGGAGAATTGATGCAGTGCTGTCTCAGGCGGCTTCACTGAAAATATCCAGGTAAATCAGTTTTCCATCTGCAGCGATCAAGTTATGGTACAAATATTTTAATCAGTTAAATCTATTTTAAGTTAAAAGGATACATTCTAGTTTTTGTCTTATAAATGAGTCAAAATTGGGTTAAAGAAACAATAAAAAATTTGCACACAAAGTCCTGGGAATAACATCTTATCTATCAAATCCCTGGAACAATGAAATACAGCCTTATTTTGTCTTTTTTTTGATGGGTCTTTTTGTTTGGGTTTTTTGGTTTTTGTGCACTTTTCAACAGAAAATTAGCTTCTGGAACAGTCATGAAGAGTTACAAGTCTTTCCAGCTTAGAAAGTTTCCCTTTCCAGGATAACTAAATTTCCTGTTATCAGCCTAACTGTATCTCAGTTTTATTTCCTCTTGTTAGACTCTTTTCTTTCCCTATTATCTCTAATAAAAAAACTTGTTACATTTCTGATGGTCATTTCCTGAACTACTGTGTCTAAATCATACAAATTATTTGTCAGGAGAGTGTTTTTTAGATACCCTCTTCTCACTTCAATGCAGTATTTAAATTCCGTTAAAATTTTTACGGTTTGCTTTCTTTATTCTTCTGTTTTCTTATGGTGTCCTTTCTGATGATAGTTAGCATTGTAGCGTCTAAGCAGCTAATTTCTTCAGTTGTTTCTGAAAAGAAAACAAATTCCTAACTAATACAGGTCTTTTGCTCTCAAAAAGAAAGACAGGTATATAATTATTTTCTTACCCTTGGGATTTCCAGAAGGTGTTCCACTGCCCTGATCTACTTAATTGCTGCTTTCAGTTTCAGTTGAAATTTTCCATTCTTTTAAGAATAATATGTCTGGCAGTGACTCGTATCAACTTGGAATTCAGATTTTATTATGTCTATGTGGTGCTTCTAGATCTAGTTTAAAAAAAAAATTCTTTAATTTTAGACAAGAATGCCTCAGATGATGTGTTATGCTAAAGAATATATTTGCCTTTTGGTTCATGCATTGTCATCAGTGATGAAGGCTTTTGCTGTCACAACTCAGGTAGCAGTTTGCTGAAGGTATATTGATACTGAGTAAGTTTCAGCGTCTCTCTACTCTTACCTCTTTACTTAGTGGGTAAATAGCTTTTGTTGGAAAAATGAGGACATAGATACACAAAGCAGATGTAAGAAGCAAGACGATACATGATTACTTCTGAGCATTGCAATTTGTAACCCATGATTTTTTCTTTTATTCTGTTGAATATATTTGGGAAGATTTAAACACTCCATCCTCTTGAGTTCCCTTTTCTTAAAATGTCCTTTAGAGTACAGGCTAGGAAAAGATGTTTACATGGTTATAATACAGTTTTAACTGATTCCTTGTTAAAATAATATCCATGGCTTAAAGTCAGTGAATTTCCTTGGTAAATTAAACTGATATATTCATTGAGTTATGCATGGAAGAGGACCCAGTCATCCATCTTTCAACGACTGTTGCAGAATTGTTCCCCCCAGTACGTTTTTCTGTTGTTCTGCCCAACCAGGTTTTAGACTTTGAATTTGTTGGAGCTTTTTTCACTTCACTTGGGAGTTTGATGAAGTCAGACAGATGTTATGGTTCAGAAATTTTATCTGAGACTGCACCTCAACTTTTGTTCGATTAGTCCTTTACTGTTCTCATAGTACATCATAGCAACACTAAATCTTTTCCACCCTTGCTGTTTGCTTTCATGAAATATTTGTACACCTTAATTAGGCTTTTTCTTTTAATCTTTTTGCAGATAGACTGTAGATTGACTTTATGAAATAAGCTTTATTTTGTGTAGCGTTGCAATCACATTGCTCAAGTGGCGAATTTTGCAGATTTCAAAGCTGAATGAAACCTACACATTGCACCACTTATTTGCCTGAGTTTTGGGGCTACAGCTCCCTTTTCAAGACTGAAAAATGATTGAATTATTGCCACTTCTTTCTGCGAGCAGGCCAGTTCTTTCTTTCAAACCTAATAGTGCTTACATATCCGGTGGCGTGTGGAATTAATCCATGAACAGCAAGGCCTAAAACTATGGTCTCTCTCAAACTCTTCTACAATTTGTGCAAGTTTTACTGATATCTACTGGTCAACATTGGTGGGTCTTGGGGTGAGAAGAACAAAGATGAGAAAGGCACAAATTTCTTTTAGATGTCTTTGTTTCCTAAGGATTTATTTCCTTCAGCGTCTTAATGAGAAGCTGCTATTAACTCATCATTGCTCTTTGCAGGCAAGAGGGAGTCTGTAACAGTAGGGTTTTCTTTTGGCTTTTTTAAGCATAACAAAGATGGAGTTACTCACCTAGCTGGAACTTGTGGGTTTTTCTCAATTAATAGCTTGTCACACTGTTAAGGCAGCTTAATATTTCCCCCAATAATATTTGTGGTTTCGTTTCTTTTCCTTGTTAGATTTTTTTAAATGAGATTTTTTTATTTAACTCATTTTATCAGACACATAGTGTTAGGCAGCTAACCTTAGGTGCATGTGATTTCTATGTTATTCTGAATTACTGCCTTTCATTATCCATATACATTATATAGAAATACTGCTGTCTGATTTTTTACTTAAGTTAATCTGCTTAGAGCCATGATGTTTGCAGTTGCTGTTCTCTGAATCACTACCATTGCTGTGGTAGTGAGCCGCTTGGCATTTATTGCAAGTGTTCCAGTACATTTCAAGTACACAGAGGAAGAAATAACTTGTTCCCTGTGCCTATCTAAGAATCTCTCCTGCCTTACCAGTTGTTAAAAGCTACCACTTTTCTCAGTGATCCACTTACACACTGCTAGTATAAAATTCAGTCTATCATCTGCTGAAAAAGTTTGGACACAGAGTGAATTTTATTAAAAAGCAAAAAGATTTTTCTGCACAACATGGTCTGCTGCTTCAAGCACAGCAGAAGCGTATGTGAAGGGAGGTGCTTATATACTTACGTTGCTATGTCTATATTAATGGAAAGGTGCCTACATTGTAAGAACTTCAGGGTTTTGAAATTGAGTTGGGCAGTTAGGAAGTAAACAGACAGAATTTGTCTATACAATGCAAAGTTGCATTGATGTGAAGGCATTACTCCGTCACAGCTGAGGAGTGTCAATAAATGGTTGAACTGGTTTTACCTAGTGCGTGGAAGATACTGTAATGTCTTCTAAAACTGGAAGAAACTGGTGTTTTGGATAATGTGTACAGAAAAGATCTTAGGAACAGTGAAATACAGGGAAAATATTTTTGTACTGGATTTTGTTGTATTGTTAACTGTTATTAAGAATTGTAAACTATTAATTAAATAGTAAAATCAAATTCCAGCAGAAAAGGTGAACTTGATATATTTAATATTCCTCATTCGGTGTAGATTAGGAATTCTGCTGTCTTCTATTTCAGTGCTCTGCGCTGTCTCAACAAAGTACTTTCCATCTTCTCTTTGGGAAACCTTTTCATCCAATTGTTTCCATGAGAATCTTGGAGGAAAAAAATGTGATTTGTGCCAGGAGTTAAATAATGCTGTATAGGAAATTGTTTGACAGAAGGCACGTTAGGTCACTTTGGCTTTTAAAATCTGTTCAGTTGTTCATTTCCAATGAGTGCATCATTCACATGTACCTAAATCGACAACTGCTCAGACTCTGAACACATGAATTGCATCGCTGTATCTCACTGAAGAATCCTTTCTGTGAGTTTTTAGGTTACGGCAGAAGTACTTTAAAGCTGCTGTTATTAGACATGCTTTATCATTTACTTGGGGAATAAAGATACTGTGTAAGAGAATCATAAGAGAAAGTAAAGTACTTTTTGTAATTCCTGGATTGCTGTGGTATATTCTTGAAAAATTATCATTCCATAGTGTCCATCCTTTGTAGTGTATTTTAGGAAGGATTTTTCTTTTAATCTTCAAGATTGATGATTTGAGATCTGAAATTGTTTGGAGGTGCTACTTTATCTGCGGCAGAAACTGACTGGAGTTTCAGAAGTACAAATATTTCATATGCAATATTTGTTCTTGGCAGAAGGTAGCAAATGATAGGAAACAACAGACAACATTCTCAAAAGAAAAGAGTTCCACATCTCAATCTCAGTAGCACATGTGTTGGAGCTAAAACGTTGCAAAATTTTTATTTAGAGAAGTGAAATTACAAGTAAAAACTTTTGATTCTTTCACTGCCCAAGGGTTTGGGCAAGTACTTAAGGGAAAACAGCGTACATTTCTACCTGGTAGCCTCATTCTTTGTGTACTGATGAGTATCTCTAAAGAATAAGGTCTATTCTCTTCCTGTGATGCTAATATCATAACTAAGCAAAAGTGGCAGGTTTGTTTCTCTCATGTAGTTCTAGACTTCATTGCTTAATATACTTTTGGTTTTCCCCTCCTATGTGTAAAGAATCTAATTTTGGCGCTAATTTTGTATTAAATGAAGCTAACTGTGCCCTGATTCCCCTTTAGTATAGAAATGTAGTCTAGAAGATAGTACATATAACCAGAAGCACTATACAGGGTATTTTTTTTTCTGAGACAGTGCTCCTTAGTTATAGAATCATAGAATGGTTAAGATTTGGAAGGGACCTTACAGATCACCTAGTTCCAACCCCCCTGCCATGGGCAGGGACACCTCCCACTAGATCAGGTTGCTCAAAGCCCCATCCAACCCGGCCTTGAACACTTCCAGGGATGGGGCATCCAAAACTTCCCTGGGCAACCTGTTCCACTGTCTCACCACACTCACAGTAAAGAATTTCTTCCTGATATCTAATCTAAATCTACCCTCCTTCAGTTTAAAACCGTTACCCCTTGCCCTATCACTACAGTCCCTGATAAAGAGTCCCTCCCCACCTTTCCTGTAGGCCCCCTTTAGGTACTGAAAAGCCACAGTAAGGTCTCCCTGGAGCCTTCTCTTCTCCAGGCTGAACAGCCCCAACTCTCGCAGCCTTTCCTCATAGCAGAGGTGCTCCAGCCCTCTGATCATCTTCATGACCCTCCTCTGGACTCTCTCTAACAAGTCTATGTCCTTCTTATTTTGGGGGCTTCACAGCTGGATGCAGTACTCAGATGGGGTCTCAGGAGAGCAGAGCAGAGGGGCAGAATCACCTCCCTTGACCTGGTGGCTGTATTTCTTTTCATGCAGCCCAGGATGCGGTTGGCTTTCTGGGCTGCAAGCACACATTGCAGGCTCATGTTGAGCTTCTCATCCACCAACACCCTCAAGTCCTTCCCCTCAGGGCTGCTCTCGATCCATTCTCCACCCAGCCTGTATTTGTGCTTGGGATTGCCCCGACCCACATGCAGGACCTTGCACTTGACCTTGTTGAACTTCATGAGGTTGGCATGGAACCACCTCTCAAGCCTGTCAAGGTTCCTTTGGATTACATCCCTTCCCTCCAGCGTGTCACCTGTGCCACACAGCTTTGTGTCATCAGCAAACTTGAGGACAGTGCACTCGATCCCACTGTCCATGTTGCTGACAAAGATTTTAAACAGCACCAGTCCCAATACTGACCCCCGAGGAACGCCACTCGACACTGGTTTCGACTTGGACATTGCACTGTTCACCACCACTCTTTGAGTGTGGCCATCCAGCCAATTTGTATCCACCAAGTGGTCCATCCGTCAAATCCATGTCTCTCCAATTTAGACCGTTAGTTAAAGCTAACATTGTCAGTTGCATTAATTGTAGAATTCTTATTGATACTTCTAGTGAGAGAGAGTTGATACTCTTATTGATATTCATTTTTCTCATTTCTGCTGTATGATTCTGTGATTTGCAGAGAACAAAATTTTTCACTTCTCAGGTTTTGTTCCACTTCAATTTTTAAAGAATTTTGAAAAGTTGTGATGGATTGTGTTGATTTTTACATTTTATATGAAATATAAAGCAGTTTGAAGTAACTGAGGTAAAACTTCAAAGAATAATAATGAATAATAGATACATTTTTAACAGTGTTTTTGTAATAGCAGAATGGTGTCACTACCTTTACCAGCAAGTCTTCAGCTCTACTACTTTTATTGAACAGCAGGGGATTCATTCTTACATGAAGTGGAAATGAAGTGGTAAGCACAGCAGTTTGCACGTGAAAAAGAGGGCGGCAAAGGAAGGAGGCACCTGACCCTTCTTTGTAAGCAAGTGCAATGTCTTGCTTCTGGCTGTTGTTTTAACAAGCTAATCCTCCTAACCTCTGCCCCTTGGCAAATACTCTGCCTTTTGAGGCTGGCTTAAGACACGCCATTATACAGCTGTAGCATACTGCATCTGATGGGCAGCCTTCATCTTCACAGAGCCTAAATGCATTCCTCGTAGTGCAGAAAGGCATTTAGTAAGCCTTTTCTTTGGTTAACTGTTTCTAAAAATGATTGTTCTCTTGGTTTTATGACAATGATGTTTGGGGGTGGGCAGTATCATAAAATTAAGATCCATTTGCCTGGCGTATTTTATACACATTTAATATCTTAAAACTTTGTTTAGCAGTCAGGGTTAAAAAATTATTATTAACGCTTATTATATATTAGAAGTGATATTTAGAAGGTGCACGTGGTTTGGTTGCCTAGATGCACCAATTTCATTAACATTTGTATTACAAAAATGAGGCAGGCAAATCACTGATCTATGAAGTTTATGTAAATAAAATGCAACCAGGTTTAGCTCAGAACTCGGATACAAACCTACTGAGGTGCAGGAACAAGTTACAAATTCCACAGTGTTGCTTTCTCTAGTATGTTAATTTGAATTTTCAGCTTCTTTATTGTGTATAAAAATGTGAAGCATCTTCCCCAAAATGTTGGGAAGCCCTAAGTAAACATGAAACTGAGTGTTATGAAGAAATGTTTTGATTAGTTTGAGTTCAGTTGAAGAAAACAAGGTCTTTTAAGGAAAGCTACAATAAGTACTAAAATCTATATTAACAAATATACACTTAGGTAATTCTTTGTTTACAAAAATCACTATCATTGGAGTCAAACTATTAAAAATTAAATATATTCATGGCTTGGTCATGCGTAACTCATTGAGTATTGTCAGAGGTACCTCTACCAGCCAGTTGCATTTTGTGGTCGTATACACAGTGGAATTGTACTGATAGAATCGTTTGCTGGTATCAGTTTATAAACAAGACACTCAATTAGCTCCTGGCCTCTGAGTCTCGTGCCATAGGCATTAGGTTACAATAAATGGTATGATGGATCCCAGTGAAGAGAGCGAGGCGATTCGGAGGGGACGAGTTGCAGGCAGAGAGAATCATGGATATGGGGAGAAACAGAGAAAACAGAGTCTGTGTTCAGTCTAATCTAACAGCAGTTATTGCTGTGACTCTTTTGTTCCTCACACAGATAAATTCTGTAGGGTCATTCTGTAGGGTCATTTGGGATCTTGGTGGCAGCAGAGTCACTGTGAATATGCTGAGATTACAAGCAAACTTCAAATCAGCATTCTTGTGCTGCAGAACTGTTGTCAGTGGAAATGTGTTATTGGTGCATGCAGATAGACCAGTTTGTAGAGTTCATTTTTAGTTGGCTACATTAATCAGGGTTTCATCAGCCTTTGGCTGTTTATAAGTTTGAGCTGGGAGAAGAAGAGGAAAAAGAATGTAATCAGGTCAGTTATTGGAGGAATATGTACCAAGCTCACCATTGGTAAGAGGGAAGGCCAATAGAGTAAGCCACCCTAATATGTTCAGACATGTTTTGTTTTATTTTATGTAAATTAATTCTATGAAAGCCTGGGAGAGCTCTCAGTATGTGTCTATGTGTGTCTGACACATATAGCAGCATTTAACATCAAAAAGACTCAACAAGAACATCAAAATGGAGACTCGCCAGACTCAGGCTGAGTTTCTTACTGTACAGTAAAATTGACAGAAGCCTGGGCGGTCACTTCATGAGGAGGAACAAACACACGCATCAGGGGCAGAACTGGCCTGATGTTTACCTAGCCACCACCAGTCCATCCTGTGAGCCCAAGCATAGTAACTGGTGCTTACTTTAGCCTTACGACAGTTATTCTCCACTACTCTGGGACAATAAAACAGTTGATGGGTTTTTACAGGCCCACGTCATTAGGACTCATGGCATAGTTTATTGTTGAGGAAATGATGACTGTCAGGCTGTTACTTTTAAGGTGCATGTGACCGGGTTCATTAGTGTGGGTGTGAATCTGTCAAAAGCTCTAGAATGACAGCAAACACCTACTTCTGGGATCCACTCTGTCAAGAAGCAGCTATTCATTGCCCTCTGGATGCAGGCCATTCTTGACTCACATGGATCTGTGACAACTAATTTGACATTGAGAAGTCAGTGATAATCATAATTGCATACATGTGAAAGGACAGCCATTGCATGGTGTATCTCTGGCTGCAGCACCCCAATGATGTTTTAGGGCCACTATATTGTTAGAAAGCTATTAACTTTGGTGACAAGTTGAGAGACTTTTACAAACCCGCTTGACTTTAGTTGCTTTGCAGCAATAGCATATGTGATTGGTTTTATCCATTTGTCAAACTAACTGAGCAATTAGCCAAAGAAATTTTATTTTGGAGAACATTGGAGAGCATGATTCCTGTCAAGCCTTCCGTTCATAAAAAAGACAGAGAATATCATCACATAGGTTATTGGGGGCAGGGAATAAGAAAAAATCAAGGAAAGGCAGCGTGATGGTGAGAATGAGTGGCTCAAAGCTGATCCTTATCCAAAAACTTTTCAGTATATTGAAAGAAACCAACTGCTGCAACCTGTATTTTATTGTACTAAGAGAAGGAATAGATAAGTGATTTTTTGGCAAGAAGCTCTAATCAGTCTAGCTCCATGTAAGCTCTATTTTCTCCCCTGCAAAATAAAGAGTAGGGAAGTAGAGAATAAAATGAAATAGCTGACTTATGAATAGAAATTACAGGCACACGTGTTATCTCCAGCAGAGGTATACTGAATAATCTTGAAGAAGGTATCTCATATCCAAGCTGAGAGATGCAATTTTTGTTCCTAGAGTATACACTTCTTACACAACTGGTTGACAGACGTGACTGACATTTCTGTTGCATATTTGACTGATCTGTCTCTGTAGTTCTTTGTCTTCTGAGGTTTGACTGTGGTCTGTGAGCTTTGTTGCAGAGGGTATATAGGTATTTTGTTGGTGAGGCCCTTCCAAGACTTATGCTTTCAATGGAAAGCTCAAATAAGTAATAAAATGTTATCTATGCTAATTCTATAGTCTGTTAAATATAAATTATCTGCAAATGTGCCCATTAATTTGCATAAACAGCTTTATGATATGCTATATAGAGTCAGATTTTAACTTTTCAAACAGAAATAATATTTTCAACAGAGGCAGTCTCAGTTATCTTAATTTAATCAAATTTATTATGACTTCTCAGTCTCATATTTGCATTTTAGTTGAAGAGATAAAACTATATTACCATCCCAAAATTGCTGAAGAGTATATGAAAGTCTCAGATCGTTGCTTACTATTAAGAGGTGAAACTTTGCTATGTTTGAGACCCGAAAGACAAAGATAAGGAGTTTCTGAACATTTAAAGAGGAGTAGTCCTAGGTCTTTTAATTAAATCAGTCTGCAGTGGGTATATCTTCCAGAAGCTGCCTGGGAGGGCTTCCGCAGGTTAGGAATTGAACTAATTTATATGGAGGCAAAGAAAGGCAGTGAAGCAGCAGCGAACTCTGTGAAACCAATTGGCAGTGAGCCATCTGTTAAGCAACCACAACTACGTCAAAGATATCTAAAAATATATGAGTTGGTTTGGGAACATAATGCCCTAACTCCAAAAAGAAGGCACTTTGAAAATAATCAAAAAAGTGTTTTAAAATAAATTGCGTTTATTCATATAGCAATGAAATATAAGAACTGCTCTCATAGACATTGTTAGTAAGTCCTGAATAGTTCCATTAAAAACTTATTTCATTGTTAGTTGTATAGACTAATAATCTCTCTGGAGTAGAAACTGCTCTTTTATTTCTCTCCCGTTGTCTCTCTCCCCAATTCCCCCTCAGCGTGACATCTTCTATCATGTCCAGTCTTCCTTTTTGCTTGTCCTGAGTTTCTCCATCATGTATTGTCCATCCAAGCCACCTTGTGCAGTCTTATTTCCATCCCACTCACTTCATTCACTTGCCCTTGCTCAACTCTGATCCCTGCCCTTCAGACAATCCTGCTGCTTGGACTTCATCTCTGTAATTCTTCCTTTCTACTTAGGCTTCCTTCTTCCCACATTCCCTTCTTCTGCCTAAACTATGAAGCTCTCCATTGTTTGCAGCCGCCAAACTGGCCTTTCTGCATTTCTGTCTCTCTCCTGAACTCTTGCTTTTACCTTCAGATGCTTCCACTGCTGTGGAACCTCTCTCTTCCACCTCCACCTTGTATGCATCTGTCTTCTTTGCACTAGCACCTTATGGACACTTCCTTGCTGTCATTTTAGTATTTTATGCAAATTTGTATAGTCATCAGCTTCAGGTTTGAGAAATCAGTGTATAGCTTCAGTCCTGATGAAGGCATCAGTGTGACAGCTCTGAATGAAATCTCGTCACCATTTTGTCCTGCTTCGGCCCACATAGTAGTGTCGTCATGGCTGTTGTAAGAGAGCCGGGGCAACAGCCTTGATTTGTGATTCATTTTGTGCCAACACTATGGCCCCGTGCAGCAGGCAAAAGCTCGCTGATGGTGAGAATATCAAGAAAAAAATTACTCATGAAACAAAGCATAACAATCTTAGTTCAGCCTTGCTAGAGTACTGGTAAAACATGACGGTGCCGAGTCACTAATTCTTTAATAGTTTGCATGCAGGTAGATGTTGGTACCAGACAGTTAACTCCTGAGCTGGACAGATGAAAATCTAATTTTGCCATCTCTTTTCCACCCTTCCTTCAAACCTGAAAGAAGTATTAGAAAACTTGGCCACCAGCACTTTGGTACATTGTTAGGTGAAAGAGGGAGTTGTTACAGATAGACACAAAGTATCTGGAGATCACTGCAGCATTGGTACTTTCATTCATATTTGTATAGCTAATTAAGAGCGTGCTTCCCAGTGGGATGGTGGGTTCAGTTCCTGTACACTGCGCGTTTTAAGTCGTGTTATTTGAGGACATCCCAAAAGTGGACTTTCCAGTGGCTGATTTCAAGAGCAGATGTCACTGTAAAAGTTGTTTACTTAGCAGCAGCCTTTTTTGGTTACATCCGTCCAGTCAGGCTGCAAATACGAAACCAGGAAACATTCCCGGGTTTGTAGAAGCCTGCCTGCAGTAATAAATATAAGCATATATATTTTGAAACAAGTATTTTTAGAAACTTCCATTGAGGGCTGTACTGCTGTTTGGACTTTCTGCCCTTTCAGATTTTATTGCTTAGTCTATACATTTTTAATAATCACATTGCCTGCTAGCAGTGACATTTTGTGAAGGTCATTTTTCTTGTGAAGTTGGAGATTGGACTTGAATTTCATTGAAGGACTCCCCAAGCTGCAGGATCGTTGTTTATGGAACTCTTTTGCATCTTGTACTACCTTTGAAGCCTCTTTAGAATTTTAACTAATGATATCTTCAAAGTGTCACTGTGCTCAAGGGCAAAAAAGAAATCTCAAAATGCACTTTATATTTAAAAACAGTTTTGAATAGCTTTGAAGCATAGTGTTTGCTGAAATAAAAGGCATAGATACAGACTTACTATGTATGCACATGCAGAGAATTCTGTGTTTCACCAACGTTTTCATTGTCAGCAAAGTGTCCACCATTGCAATGTCTTTTTCTTCTATACTATAAAAATCATCAGGTCTATGGATTGTCTTAAGATTTTTTAATGTGATTTGATAATTTAATACCTCAGCAGGTATCTTTAGGCAATCTCTCTCAGTGGACAGGTTTTAGTTTTGTCTACATCATTCCTAGCATGCTTCTTCTCATTTCCCCTGTGTTTAAATGCAGGCACTGGGTTGTATTTATATGCCTTTTCTGTTTCTGAGCAGAGGATAGCATATACTAGAGCCAACATGCTATGCTTGAAATAAAAGAGACTGTGGTGTCAGCTCCTGAATTCAAATTGCTTGGTTTTAGATAAACCAAAGTTCTTGCTTCCCACAACTGAGCACATACCAAGTTTGCTTATTAATAAAAGATCTGAAGGTTTATTTGGTAGCTGTGTCTGATGTCTTCTGATACTGACCCACTCCTTTAAATGGGGCAATGTTTGAGAGTATGGTCACTTGAACATCTGTACTGTTCAGGGATATTTTTTCGGTTTTATTTATTGCTTCATGTGTTTTAGCTAGTGTATAGCTAGTACAGGACTCCTAGATCCTTCTCATAGGGATGTCGTTGGATTAATTCTGTTGTTTTCCTTCTCTATGACTTTGTTATTCTATTTGTAAACTAGGAGCTTACAAAAGTACAAGGATGTGATTTATAATTTAATCTTTCCCACAAAATAATCTGTCTGGTTTTCTTCCATTTTATTCTTTTGCTATATCAAACTGCCAAGAAAATTTAGCTTATTCAGAGTGTCCTTTTATTTAAGATGTGCTTTTCTATTTCTATTTTGATAGCTGTACCATCAAAGCATTGTAGTTTGGCTGGATGTTTTACAATGAATTTCACAGTTTTATGAGCATTGCTAACATTTTAGTTGTGCCAAATAACTTAGAATCTTGTTTCAGAACATGAAACAAGATGATCCACTGAACAGCAACTACTGTGAGGGAAATGAAGAAAGGGTAGGACTGTAACCTGCCTTTGAGGTGTTGTGTCCTAACTAAAGTTAGAGGTAGGGAGACTGGGCAGATTGTGCATTCAAGAAAATTTGTGTTAGGAAGTAAGAACAGAAGATTGTGCACGTCCCAGAAAAATACTTTTCCATCTGATTCCCTGTGTAGGAAAATGACTAAAAAGACAAGAATTTTCAGACTCTGCTTCCAGGCTTCTCGATGCCCACTGCATATGGACTGCTTGTGAATAAAAGCCACCAGCCTATTTGGAACCGCTGTTTTGCTGACATGATCAAAAGGGAAGGCCTCAGCCTCTGGCCATTGTCATTGCCATTTTACTCTTTTCCTGCCTGCCTGCTACATGGACTTCCCTTTGCAAGTTTTTTTTTCTGTCTTCTGTGCAGACTGATTCACCCTTCTCATGCCTGGGAAAATCTCAACGGGAAAATGCACATGAGATTGATGAGGAAAAGAAGGCAGTTACATTTGGTCTTGTCTTTGCTAATTCCCGAACATTCTTTCCTTTCTGTTCAAGGGAGTTGTTATTTATGGAGTGTTGGTTAACATTTCCTATATATATATAGGGTTCTGGCTTTTAACATTTTCTACAGGAGTCTTTACAGTACAGCTAACAGTGCTTCTTCGCAACTCCGTGTCTGTCCCTATTTTACACAACCAAGAGAAAATTCTTTAACATATTTCAGTGTTGAGAATTTAGCAAGAACGTCTCTTGGCAGAAACAAAAAAAGGAGATATTCTTACCCAAATTTTAGCTGGTTTCATATTTTTCTTGTCCTTGTACTTCTTCACTCACTTTGCTATTTAATCTTTGATTGCAGGCCACTAAGGAAGTAATAGAGCGAGAAGCCCCAGGGATGGCCCTTGCAATGCTGATGGGATCACTTAATGTTACTCCTCTGGGCATGCTCTCTAGGTAAGACCGTTTCCTTCAAAATACGAGGTGGGATGTTTCCTTAGAAATACACATTGCCACAAAATGACTATACACAAATAACTGAAGATTGCCGTTGTTATCAAGACTGAAAGTCTTAACTTCAGAGAACTGGCGAAATTCCAAGAATGGTAATTCCATTCTCTCATTTATTTCCCTTTGTAGTCTCCGTTAGACACTATCCTCCTGTATTTTCTGTGCCAGTTTATTTGTAATATTGATGCATGCTGTTAAAAAGCTGTCTAGAGCTGTGGCATTTTGGTGGTGAGTGAAGAATTCTTCTATGTGTTGTTCATCAAGTACTAAAATGCTTTGTTTAGCAAAAAAACCCTTGATAAATACAAATGTATTGTTTTGATACTGCTTTTATTCCAGTATCGGCAAAAAGCTCTCCATGTAAGTTAAATGGTATTTTATCCCATGCTTTCAGATACAGTATTTTAACTCCTAGAGTTTGGTATTTCCTACTAAACAATTAGTAACTGTTTCTCTGCCTGTTGGTGTTTCTTTTTTATCAGTGACATCCCTTGTTACCCTGTATTTCTTTCTGGAGTTGTTTTTTATCTTATTCCTTCAATTTACCTCATTTTACCTAAGAGAGACTTAGTAATATCAATACCCTTCATAAGTTAGTTTATGCTTGGATATTATTTCAAGGTAACTAAGAAACAATGGCTGTTACAGGTTTTTGATTTTTTGTTGTATAATGAGGATATAACAAGAAAAGAATTATATAAGAAAGAAAGAAGGAACTTTCAAATCTGCAACTTTGTATTCAGATACTTGCATTTTTAAAGGACATTTAGATGAGAGGTTTAGTGATTCGATAAGGTATTTTAAAACTTTTCATATCACGTATCACATATCTGAAAGGGCAATGTTAACAAGTTAACACCTTCAGATTCGGTCCAAATTAGCAAGTCATTTTTTATCTGATATAATTTTTCGTATCATAGTTTGTGTTTATCTGAAGAGGGAGGATAACAGAATGCTACCACAAGGAGAGAAAAGGTTAATTTAGCTCTGTTTCTGATCAAGAAAAGGATAACCATTTAGATGACACTACCAAGTTTGATTTAGGATGCGCTGTGATCGGGATGGCTGAAAAGATGTTGTAATGGTAGTGGAATCAAAATGCTGGGCTGCATCCTGACTCTTCTGTACGTATAGCAAGAAAATGTCCCTTAAACTACAGCCACTTGCAGTAGTAGTCGACAACAATGATGCGAGATAACATTACAAAGATTCTGCATCCAATCATATTAGGCCTTTAAAAAATTTCTAGTGAAAACCTTTACTTCAGGCCTAAAAGTAATCAGCATGCAAAAGTCCATTATTTTTATAACACTGTTCAGATCATAAAGTTAAGTACACAAAAATTACAAAATTACTGCATTATGGTTTCTTGTGCAATCTCAGTTCTACATGAATGCATGTGTGTGTTATGATTGCATTTTTTTGTAGAATTCCTCTGCAAATGCTTAAGATGGAGAAGGAAATTTACTTTTCTTTGTTTTGGTTCTCCTGTGTGTAATCCTATATCGGGTTTGGTACTCTTTCTTCAGAATCTTCTCTGAATACAGGCTCACTTCCTCTGGGATTTTTCTTACATCATTTGTTATTCTAAGACACAAATTGTTAAAATATTTTCATAGAAAATTCTGCAAATTGAGGTAGTGTTGTAATCCCCCCTTACAATGAGAACTAAGGCACACATTAAGAGACATCAAAAACATACACTAATTTTAGGTACACGGTTTGAGAAATGTAGATCTTAATTTTTCAAAGTATTTAACATTAAAAGTCACTTGTCCTAAGCTTACCTCTCATTGACTTCGTTATGAAATAAAGTTCTGATGGATAATTTAGCATGTAATTTCTTTGACTTTTTAAAAAAAAAAACAAAAGCAGAAGTTCCATTATACAATATTAAGCTGACACTTCTATAAATCACCTGCAGCTTTGGAAATGTTAGGTCAATTGTGTTGAATTTTATCACATGAACTTTAAAAAATTGTTATAAGTTATAGGCTGTCTTCCTGACTATGGGCCAGCATTAGGAAATGGTAAGTTATTTTGCAGACTGGATTCACAGATACTTACACGCAAATGAGGGGCAGTGAGACTCCCATAGTTCAAATTCAGTCCCAAGGTCCAGCAGGAAGTATCTTAGAGCGTCATAGACCTTTTTATGTGTTTCCTGAAAGTGTTTCCTTTTCTTTTCTGTGACATTCCAAGACTGTCATCCCAGAATTATCTCTTCCCTTCACCTGATTCCTTACCTATCAGCTATCCATGCCATGCCGGTCTTTATTGAGGCTTTTTAAAGCGCTGTTTGTCTCCTTGCCCATCTCTTCTGCTTTTACCAGCTTAACTTCTTCCGAGGGAGATCATGTTTTTTTCCCGGAAATCATGTTCTCCATTCCTACTTCTGCATCAGACCTGTATTTCTTGCCTCCTACATCCATCTTTTTCTTTCTCCCACGTCCTGTTTTTCCTTCCTCTCCCTTGCTACTATTTGTACTCTTCTTTCTCAGACTTCTTGGTTTTTTCTTAAAATTTCTGTCCACTGCATCACAAGGCTGAGGATAACATGAGATCCACAGCATCTCCCTCAACTGTTCTACATTTTTTTATCTACATTAATTTATCTCTTAAATTACCCAGAATGCATGCACATTTTGTGTGCTTTTATGTTGCGAGTGCACACAATATTTTTTGCAAGCCACACAGTTCTTAGGTACTTTTGCTTATTTTTGCATGCTCTCTTGAGAAAATTTTGGCAGCTGCAGTTCTGTCCTGAGCCACTAGATGTGATTATTGGCAGCTGAAACTTGTAGCTTTCAGGAGAATAGCTGCTGCTTTAGTTTCATTATTGGTTGGTTGTACTGGTCATTTAGCTTATAAAGTTCAAAATTACTTAAAGCAGAATAAAAGAGCCAAGAAGAAGATTATTGAAGGATCTATCTGCCAAACACAATTCCATCTCACTTTAATTCCTCTGCGGATAATTCCTATTTCTTTTATTTTGAATCTGTCACAAACTGTATCCCACATATGGGATTTGCTGGATTGAGTTTGTAGTCTGTAAGTTTGACTACTACAACAAGAGTAAATGAGCACATTTCTTTAACTCAGGCTCTTCATCTTTGTGTTGCTGTGGAGCATTCCTCAGCTACCTGGAATTCTTTCTTAACTGAGGGCATATATAGTGTGTAAGAAGTGAATATGGGAAAACAGAGGCTAGGAGTCAGGCAATATTCAAGCTGCCAGTTGAAAAGACTTCTCTTTGGGCTGGCTTGACTGTGATGTCAGAAGTTCGTTTTGTGGCACAAAAACGGTCTCTGTGCTATTTAATTGACATCTATCACTAGAATACTTGCTACCCTGCTAGAAAATGCCATGCTACCAATAAATGACATTAATCACTGAGAATTATTTCAATAAGAAGAAATCCAAGGAAGCTGGCAACCCCACAAACCACGTCCTTTGGCTCAAAATTTTTGGTAATGCCCTATCAAGAAATTATTTTCTTTTATATTCTGTCTTCACTTATGGCTCATGCTTTTGTTTGATAGATTGTTAGACAATTTCTCTCAACTGTAGCCTCCGTATCTTTGTGATTTGGTTTTGTCCTTTTACTTTTTTCTTATCTCTATATCCCAGCCCTGGGTTTTCACCACTGATTTTGTAAACAGTGGAGAAAAGCAGGAGATACTCTTTACAACCTCAAAACAAAATCCAGTAATTTTAATTTTTTTTTCTTTAAAAATATTTAGCTGAAAGGAGGAAGAGGCAAACTCTAAACAACAGAAAGCATTCAACACTTGGGTGTCTAAGTTCAGCCCTGCATCAAGACCAAAGGAATTCCCTAAAGACAAAAAGTAAAATAAAATCTTCCATCTTTGGTAGCTGGTTTCGTCTTTTTTTGAGGGGGAAGGAAAGACTTAGGAAGAATTAGATATGAATTGCATAAGTGCAATTTTCACTTGAGAATTACTTCCCTCTGTGCTTTTCTTATGTTGCATCTTTAAAAAAAAGAAGATATATTTCAATTAATGCAACCAGCATGACTTAGTATTTTTACCTGGCAAAGTAAAATTATGTTACAAAGGAACCATGTGTATAAGCAAATAGGGACTAATATGGATGCAAGTAAACAGTAGAATTAAGGGACCTACACAGATCTAAAAAAGATGCAAATCTAACCAGTGTTTATACTATCAATTAAATGTTAGACTCTGTCAGCCTTGTTTGATGCTTTTTCAGCTCAGCTTCTCCTGAGCTGTTTTGTGAGAACATAATCAGCAAATATTTTTAGATGTTGGAAGTTGAGTTTACAAATTCTGATAAGTAATAGAATTTATCTTAAATGCTCTGTTCTTGTTTCTACAGTGCAGAAAGTTGCATGCACGAATTTCACTCTGGGTTTCTTTCTTTTCAGACCTGTGTGTGGAATCAGAGGGAAGACTCTCATAATTAATCTGCCAGGTAGCAAGAAAGGGTCACAGGTAAGAAGTGTTCTTACTGATTTGCTACTGAGGACCCATGATGAGTACCTCCCATTGTTCTGAATGGTAGAAAGTACCCACTACAACAAATTTTACAAAAGTGAATTGAAATGCATATTCATAGAACTGAACGCACCATCACTCTCAGTCAGGGATGATACAATTCTGAGCTGACTGAAGGTACTGTGTGACCAGGACAGCATTACGTGTGATGCAAGAGAGTGCTCACTATAGCAGGCAGGGCTAATGAAGAGTCTAATGGTCTCTTACACTTCCTCCTTCCTCTCTAGTCAGCCTGTGCCTGATTCCTGTGTTGTCTGCAGCTTCCGAGAAAGCGTTCTTTTTCACACGGAAGTAAGAGGAAGGCCTAGTGTACAGTAGAACTTGCTGGATCTTGAAGAACATTCCCAGTTTTGGTCAGCAAGAGGGTTAAAAAAGGAACATAATTTTTAAGAGTCTGAGGATTTTTTAAATCTTTTGGATATGGGTATCGGACTTTGCACCCTTTATACAGTTTGTTTTCTCCCTGCATTTTGCTCAGTTTGGACAGGGAAGTTAGGCCTTATGTTTTTATCCTTGCTTGCTTTCTGACTGTAGACCTGAGAGAAACACAATTAAACATCAGGAGGAATTTTTTTATGTGTGTTAGTAAGGCTGGATCTTGCCAGTGCTCTCTCTTTCTGCGTAGTTGGCTGATAGATCCAGAAAAACAGCCTTCACACAAATACTGCTGAGCTGAATAGTGGGCTGTACAACCTGATACAAAACTGCTAAGGTAGATCCCCCATCAATCACAAGAACGTATTTCTCGAGGGCTCAGACTATGTCAGTGGCCTTGTTAAAAAATGCCTTTACCTCTGGCCTCTAACAAATGCGTACCTGGTAGTTTATCAACGTCTTCTGAACCAGTGGTACCCAGTCAGACAGGAGACAGCACTAATGTTTTTGGCAGCACAGCCCTGAAGTCACTGTTACTTGAAAGACTTATGTCTGGAGATAAATAAAGAATGTTTATGTGGGCTGTCACCTGGAAGTTGAAGAGGAAATGTTTTGAATACCATTATCTTAAGCAGCCGTCACAGGTTTTCAGGTACATTGTCTACATGTTTCAGTTCAAGGACTCAGTGAACCCTTCTATGATTCTGCAATTCCTTAGAGCCTTTTTAGGAAGTCTAATGAGACTGTGTAATTGCAAAGAAATTAAAAGCCTTCAAAACATGCAACAAGCATTGGAGGATGTTGGGGCAGGAGTATACCTACTTGAAAGTCTTCCAGTTATGAGTGGGAAGTCATATGTATGTACATGTATTTAACATAGCAGTGGGCCCCACATCTTAGAGAACTGGTGCACCAGTAAGATTTTTTTCAGAAGTCTATACTTCTTTTGTTGATTTATGAAAGACATGAAATAGCCTACAGTCTCTAATGGTTTTTATTGTGTTCAGTAGCACTCCTAACATGCTAGATACAGAGAAATTTGCCATTTTCTGCCCTGAGGCACTCAAACTGTGAAGAGAAGTAAACTGTAGAAAGAGGATAAGGAAAAGAAATGAAAAAATGTTAATAAGTATTTTAACAGTAGTTCAATATAAGGTAAGTAATAAAAAATTTCTTCTGGAAAAGAAAAAAATGTCACATGATTTCATTATACATGCAAGCTTTTTATGAACTGATGATTTATTTGTTCCTGTCATGACGATACTCTATTCTGTCACAATTTATTTTAATATGAAACATCTTTCAAGTATCAGATTTCAGCAAAGATTTTTAAGATGAACAGTAGAGAAAATTGTTCCGTAAGAGACTGGATCTCAAGAACCAAATAGGACGGGCTGTTACCAGGATTTTCTCTCATTGCTCTCTTTTATGACTTGCTAATTTTCTTTCCATTGTATTAATACAATCGTACAAGAAGCTTATATAAAGCTATGAAATTGCAGCAATATACATATTTCATTAATAAAATACTAAAGTACTAATAGAAAATGGCAGCAGTGCAAATGCTCCGTCTCAAAAATGGACAGAGAACGTCTGTGTGGCAGGTACCATTGAATCAAGATCTGTAGAATACTTGCATTTTTGTGTCTGTTTTCTTTTCTTTTAGCTTTACAAAAGGTATTTAATATTATGAAAGAGAACAAAGTGTGAAATTACCAGATGCTCATTGAAATCATTGGGTCTATGGCAATTTTCGTAATACTACTAACAATTGCCTAAAACAATGAGTTTGACAAATAGCATGAGCTTTTAGAGTACTTACTGCGAACCTATTCATCAACAGTCAGGCCAACAAGGCTTTATCTCAGATGGTAGGAGTGGGGAACATGCTTCTCTAATGAGTTAATCATTAATGTACTTTTTCATGATTATTGGTCAGTTCACAGATTATTGTCCTTGTTTACCCCTTACTTGAGGTCTGCTTTTTTACTGAAGTAATGATGGTTGTGTGCTTCAGTATTTTAAACCATTTTTAAAATAAAACTGTGGAGGCACAGTATTCTGAGGTTTGCAGTTACATTAGAATTTATAATTCTTTATTATGTTTAAAAATATATTTTAAAATCTATTCATTATATACAACATCTTATGCTTATCCAGTTTACTCCAGTTCTTCAGAGTGCCAAATTGAATGTTTAAAGAATATATAAATCTATGAAGTAGTCTGACTTTTCATTTCTCTTGAAGGAGTGACTGAAAGGTGGGTTCTGATTTAGAAGCTTTGAGGAAATACAGTGTTTGTGAGTCATGTTTTTGACTTATAAAGTGGCTTATATAAACTCTAGTAATTTCTGATGAATGATTTGCTCTTTATTTTGTTCATGTAGTCATTTTTATTTATTGAAAATATTTGTTACAATATCTATTTACAAAATGTTTATCATTTATTTTCTGGATACTCTAAAACATTGGAATAAATTTTTTAAAATCTTCCTTATGCTTGAAACAAAACCGAAAATGAAGTGCAGCAAAAGGAATAATGTCAGCTTTCTCTGTCAGTTTGTGTGTTCTCTAACTGCACTGCTATGGCAATTCATTCTTGTGACCCTGCCATTGTTTTCCAATAATTTAATGTTTATATGCATTCTGCTCAAATGACATTACTGAGGTGCCTGGGAGGAGGATATGAGACAGTAGTCATAAATTGAAGAAAGCAGCTTCCAGCTGGATAAAAAGAAAAGGAAAAAAAAAATCACTTTGAGGGTAATTAAGCATTAGAACAGGTTGTCAGGAAGGTTTATGGAGTCCCTGTTCTTGGATTTTTTCAAGACTTTACAGAACAAAGCCCTAAGCAACCTGTCTGAATTTCATACCTACCCTGATCTGAGCAGGAGCCTGCACTGCATGACATCCTTAGGTTCCTCTTTGATTTGATGAAATACTAGCATATTTTAGCAGCAGAGGTACCTATATATGTATATGCCCATTACGGAACAAGAACAGTTATGTGGCATCTGCATTTTTGCTTTCTCCAGCCATATAAAATAAACTTTCTAATGGTTTTTAAGATAATAGAGCAAGGAGAGGATTGAAAAATAGGTTCTTTATAAACAGTTTTTTCTGAGTTACATGAAACTGTAATGAATTCAGTGTAGTTTGTCATTCTTCCCGTATATAGGATAAGTCCATGAATAAAAAAGAATATAATTCTGTAAAAGGATAATTATGGGAACCCTTATGAATTGTTCTCTAATTGTGAAGGAACATAGTAGGAATGATTTGAAGCTAATAACCCTGCAGGGATAGAGTTAATGTTTTTATTCTGCATTTTTGTAGCATTCTGCCAACTGCTGTGAAATGGTTTCTGTATTTTGTAGTCATGAAAATTTAACTCTTGTTTCCTGAAGTTTTAATCCAATATTAGTTTAATTACAGTAACCCTGTTGTACAGCTTACTATATTTGCATGAAAAAAGGCAAAAATGTATAGTCCCCAGTTCTGGTTTTGAGTTTGGTTTTTTGCTCTCTATAGGCAATTGCATAGGGCATTTAAGGTTTTATTTATGGTTGGGTGAAAAGATACATCTAAATCCGGAATATCTTTTCAGAGTAAATCTGAAAAATCCCTATTTAATTCTGCAGGTAACTTATCATAGTCATTTCTCTTCTTGTTGTGCATAGGAATGCTTTCAGTTTATACTGCCAGCCCTACCTCACGCCATTGATCTTTTGCGGGATGCCATTGTAAAAGTAAAGGAGGTACATGATGAGCTTGAAGATCTACCTTCGCCACCACCTCCTCTTTCTCCTCCTCCAACCACCAGCCCTCACAAGCAGACAGAAGACAAAGGCGTACAGTGTGAGGAAGAGGAGGAAGAGAAGAAGGATAGTGGAGTTGCCTCAACAGAGGACAGTTCTTCTTCACATATAACAGCAGCAGCCATTGCAGCTAAGGTGAGTCTGGCTTGTTTCCCTAAGAGACCCTTTAGTTTCTATCTCAGGTACTTTCCACCAATATTCATTTGCATGTTAAGACTATACATTGATGTCTGCGTGGTCAAAGAGATGTATTTTAGGTATGTTTTGTAGAAATGTAGCTTCATAAAAATATATGAATCTTGTTTCGGTAGGTGATCTCAAATTTCAGTGGGAGATATATTGTTTATCATCGTGATGATAACATGCATTTTTATGATACTATTCTGATGTGACAGACATTTGTAGCGTTTTTTTTAATTCAAAGTGCTTACATGCCTGAACATGTAAAGTCCAGTAGGTGGCATATTAAGGAATCGCAACAAAATTTTCTGAGCCACAATATCTTTTTTGAAAAGAAAATGTTGGTTTCTGAAAACATTGATAAAAAGTGTGACAGATAGGTAGCAGGTTAAGTAATAAGCTATCCAGACTACTGTATTCCAGTGTGCAGGTCTGCATAAGAGATGTGAGATTCTGCCACAAAACTAATTGTCATCACATTGTCTTTATAGCCTTGCTTTAACCAGTAATCATAGATCAACATTACTCAAACCAAAGTAATAAATTTGAGACTACAAAAGGAAAGAATTAGATAACACTTGCAAATTATTTCAGTTCAAATTTTAAATGTTTTCCAAAGAAATACCGTATTATTTTAAGCAATATATAAATATTTACCTCAGTTTTATGTCTTCAGTTTTCAAATGGAAAGACAATGTATTCCTGTGTGTTTGGAAAGGGTTTTTTTTTCCAAACTCTTTGTTCTATATTTACTCCACAAATTGTGCTTTTAAGTCTTATTATGGGAATTGAAAGTCTAAGTAAATCAAAATTATATTAAACAATTTCTAAACCAAAGCAGCAACATTCTAACTCCAGAAATGTGAATTCAGGTCTGAGACATCTTGACATTTCTAAGACAGCTGCAGCTGGAGATCATCTCCTCTTGTACAGAAAATCCTGATTACATATATCTTTACAGGCATGAATTAAGGTAATTATCACTTGCAAGTTTCAGTTTTTATTAATGCAAATTTTAAATTGATTGATTTCTTTTGATATAGGCAAAGATAAATAATATGTGCAATTTTTAAAGGCAGAAAATACCTGAGATCTAAACTGGCTTTGTTCATATGAGCTTGGCGTTTCAGTGTCATGTTTGTTTTCACTTCATTCCCTTTTGGTCATTTGCTTGTACAGTTTCATGTTTTCCTGTCACTGTATTCATAGCTGTTATGTGTTGTGCATTAGAAGCGTCCATCCTACACCAGTTCAGCTGTTATCATGGCAAAAGGTGAACAGCCCATCCCTGGTCTCATCAGTTATTGCCATCACGCAGCAGGCAGTGCAGGAGAACTGGTAAGAGACACTTCCAAGAGGCTTTTGCACTAACAGTAGCTAAAAATACACTGCCTGCCTCCTAGTCTACTGTGTGAACAGACAGTGTTATTTATTTTCTTTTAACAAAGAATACACTTTTAAAGAACATGCTACAGAAAATACTCTGTTTAAGATACAGGGCTAAACAAGGTAAAGTTTGTGTGCGTTGTCAGTTTGAATCACTTGACTGCTGAGATAATCATTGCTATAAAGCCTGTGTTTGTGATTAGTCATCGACTTTATCAGCTACTATACTCAATAATTGAATATAATTAAAATTATCTCCTAAAATTATTGCTTTAGAGCTATGATATTTTGGTAACTTTTCCCCCTACATTTGCCTTGCTTTGTTTCTTTCTCTCGATAGTTTGTCAACATAATGCAGCGTTTGCACTGAGTGTTCATAGTTTGCTTTCATCACTTGCAGTTTCTCTCTTATTTTTGTATTCTGTTTAGAAGTAGAATTTCTCAGAAGCAGAAAAAAAGACTTTGAGGAGTCAGGATACAGTGGACTTATTATAAACTACTGGATTTTAGTGAATAGTAGGCAACTATTTCAATGGATGGCAGAAAGGACTTAGTTTATTATAACCCAGAGGTTATAACTCAGGCTCTAGCAAAACACTATACTTTATTTTCCATCTCCCAAAGGTTTAGTCTAGGCTTGAATCAAGGTAGAATAATGGCCACAGTATCATCAGGAATGAAACATAATTTGCTGTATTCATAACTGTAGGTTAGAGAAACCTGAGGAAGGCAGTTGGCGTAGAGACACTTTTGCTGTCTGACCTGTTCATTCCGTGTCAGCCAGCAAACAGGGTGTAAGTTCTTGGGAAACTACGTCACTAGATTTCATGACCAGAGGCTGCACTTTCTTGTCCCCTTAGGCAAACAGTCATTTAAACCATCAATCAAATAGTCTAACACATCTGTGTTTAAAAAGTGATGGCCATGTCTCTTGAAAAGTCACTTAGGAAACGTGAAGGCTTTAAAGTTCACACACCTGATGATAAAGCTACATATGTATACATACACACACTTCTATTCCAGTAGTTTCAGTTTTTTGAGTTGGGGTTGCTGAACTAGAATTGGCACCATATTCTTCAGTATCAGTAAAACAGTGAATTCAGCCTCTCTGAAGAATGCTGTTAAGCTGTCATCCAGGCTTCTGTGCCCTTTTGCAAATTACTTTTGAGGTATTGTTTTATGCATTCTATAATCCAAATCAGATCTTCAAACTCAGAGCAGGAAGTGGCTAGTTTTTCAGAAGGTTGCTGGTTTTTTTAAGCTGTCCTTTCTCTATGTTTTGAAGATATTTTTGCACTTGTGTATTACTATCTACAGCTTGTTTTCTTAGTACCTCACCAGCACTGTCAATCTTTGTTGCAGTCCTGGGCAAAAGAGAGTAAAAAGCTCATATCTTTTCCTTTTTCTCCTTCTTGTCAACACTTAGTTGTCGAATCTTGAAAACACAAATATTTAAGCCAATATAAAAGTACTTCTGGAAAAGGTCATATCAGATGAAAATTGTAGAAGCAATGACTGATGGATATGGTGGATATCTTTCTCTGTCACTTCATTCATTTCTCATTCATTTCTTTCTCTGTCAGTACCTTACAACAGGTTTTCCACTCCAGCTACTGCAAACAGAAACTATTTTCACTGAACTTAGGGTTTTATTGTACCCCATTTAGAATTTTGAGACCTCTACCCTTTATTAAATTTGTTTGAAACTGGCAAATGAGTTGAAAAATATTAGGGGGAGACATCATAAATGCTCAGAGTATGACTTTGTGAAAGTTTAAAAAAAAAAAAAAATCTATCCAAAACACAATAATATTCTTGCCCTTCCTTATTGCAGATTTCCAGGCTCCAGGAAGCAGAAATTTCTCATGGGTTTATCAACCTCTTTAACAGGCTTAACAAGAAGTTACCTTGATTAGAGATGTAGATTGCCTAAATTTAATTGTAAAAAGAAAAAAACTTATTAAATGTAGCTGAGAAAAATGAGACATTCTCCATATCACATAACATATATGCATAGAAATACCAATCATATTCTATTGTCCCTTTCACTTAATGAACAGTATATATCCATTATATTTTTTATATTTTTATGTTTATACAGTACACATATTAGTATTTTCTCTGAAATCAGCAGGTTGTAGTGGTTTAAAGAGAATATTAATGCTGGCTTGACAATCCGACACACTCCGCTGTTATATTAGAGAAATAAACCTCTGGAGAGCACAATTTGTAACTGTGAACTAACTTAATTCTCTCAGTGAGATTTTGTGTCTGCAAAAGCTAGCAAGCTGAAACTTAGAGTTCTAGATAGGTTTATATATGGATTGTTTTATGGCAATTTTATTTTCTGTAAAGGTAGTGATTAGGGAATAATTCTTATTGAAATGAAATGCCTGTAACCATCTTTTCCCCTTATCTTCAGCTTCCTTTCCTGCTTAATGTCCTGGCCGAAATTTTACTTAAATTTTGATGTTCTCACAGGCAAAAATTAGTACTTCCCATGCAGTTCAATGGAGACTGGAATTGTCTCAGTCACTTTGTTGCAGAGAGAGTTTTTTGTTCTGAAAATGGTGATACTGGATGAAATTTTAGAAGTTATGATTGATGGATATGGTGGATGGGGAAAAAAAAAAACACAAAAAAAAACCCAACAAAAAAACTAGTTACTTGCCTGAAGGGGGTGAGACGATATATAATATACGGTTACTCTAGAGTAACCAGAGTAAACCCAAGGGGAACTGGGTCATGGTATCATTTATATTGTGGGATCTTGGAGTATATAAGAGAGGTAATGGACCCATACACAATCATATCAAGATGTGTGCAGCTTTTTGTCAGAGGAGGGTAGAGAAAAGGTGTCTTATATGAAGACTTAAAACTATTCTTTCTTTTATTGTGTCTTATTTTATTTTATGCCTTTATCAAAATGTAATTTTTTGCTGTATTGTCCTTAGTCGTGGAGATTAAAATGAAGCATTAAAAGTTGTAGGTAGTGTTGGAGCTACACCAATATAAAACTTAGGGGTGTCAGGCTGTTTTTGCATTTAACATATTTAAGATGGTATTTCAGCAGAAGACAACAGAAGAGGAATGGTACGTCTGACATGAACCTGTTGGAGCAAGTCCAGACGAGGGCCATAAAGATGATCAGAGGTGCTGGAGCACCTCTCCTATGAAGACAGGCTGAGAGAGTTGGCGTTGTTCAGCCTGGAGAAGAGAAGGCTTCTGGGACACTTTATTGCAGCTGTCCCGTACCTAAAGGGGGCCTACAGGAAAGATGAGGAGGGACTCTTTATCAGAGAGCATAGTGATAAGACAGGGGGTAATGTTTTTAAACTGAAAGAGGGTAAATTTAGATTAGGTATTAGGAAGAAATTCTTGACTGTGAGGGTGGTGAGACAGTGGAACAGGTTACCCAGAGAAGCTGTGGAGGCCCCATCCCTGGAAGTGTTCAAGGCCAGGTTGGATGGGGCTTTGAGCAACCTGGTCTAGTGGGAGGTCTCCCTGCCCATGGAAGGGGGATTGGAACTAGGTCATCTTTAAGGTCCCTTCCACTCTAACCATTCAGTGATTCTATGACTGCAAACCATTTGCATGATCAGAATATCATTGTCCCTGTTTACCTCTATTTATAGTACCTCTCTAAGATGCCATTTGCAAATCAGAGTACTCCAAGTAGAGGCCAGTTAGGCACTGTTTCTGGAAAGGAAGATACCCCAGTGTAATTGCCCATAATGAAGAGAAACTCTGCTGAATTCATGATTTATAGTGGAAATTGCTGCAGAAGTTACTTAGCCTTGAAAGGTCCTCTGAAGAAAGTTGGGATTTTTTTAAATGCTGACAGAAATTGACTGGCAAAAAATACTGTCAGTGAGAAGACAGCAGTAAAGCAGAAAGCAAGCAGTTGGTGGCACACTGAGAACAAGATCTGTTTCCACACGACTTTTAAACAGGTTATAATCATGAGAAACTCTTAACGTGTAGAGGAGGGTTTATGGTGAAATAATATCCCCTAGGTATAACCCAGTATCTTTAAGTCAAGGTTCCTAAGTTAGACATAATCAGTATTTATAGATGGTAACCAAGGAAGTTGAGGGGGAAAAAAATGACATAAAAAAAGCAGTATTTAATAACTTGAATCTTAAGATTGGTCATTTTAACTGCACACAGACAAGCAACAAAGCTGTCTTAATATCCTGACACTAGTCCTAGGGATGCAACAGATTTTAAAAGCTAGGATTCAAGCTTGTTCCTGCAAGGAGTTGCTTTCCAGTAGCTTGTGTTTGCCCTAGAGCCTTACTAGGCAAGAATGCTCAAAATATCTAGATGCAGACTCGGTACAGCATCTCCATTTAAAAAAAAATCCTGGCTGGAAATCTCCAGTGTTAGTGGTTTGGCCTGTCACTGGATCTTCATTTCTTGCTTCCTTTCATTGTCTGCTGATGCCATTTCCCCCAAACATGGGGGTTCTTTTGGTGCTTCTCTTGGAACTTGAACATCAGGCTGAGCTAAGAAATTCTTAATCAGGAGAAAGATCTTAAAATATGCATATATATATTCCTTCAAAGATCTGAATTCCTACATTTTCTTGTCTGTTGTGATGGAAAAGTGAATTGCAGGAAGTAATAGCAATCTGATCTGGTAGAAGTGCTGCCTCTGAAAAAGGAAGAGGTTAAAATAATGAAAATAAAATCAGAATAAGCCTTTTTAGAGAGCATGTTATAGTGGAATATCTACTGCATTTTGTGTTGTAGAACTAATGTTAGAGATCGGTTCTCTTACCTGAGGTATTTATCATTTTTATGTCTTAACATTTTACACAAAAATTAAAAAAATAAATCCTTGTTAAACTAGCAATCTAGTTGATTATAAAGCCAGTGTGATATCTGCATAACTGGGCCCAAATTCTGCAGTAATAAGAAGCAACAGACTGTCTAAGATGCAGTATATCAAAGCTAAGAGAAGCTTTATAATTAAATGCATTCTTCTACCTCTTTTCTTTGGAACTGGTGATAAAAATGAACAGAAGAGACAGAAGATAAAAAATAATGATAAATTCACTTTTATAACTGAAAGTATGACCACTTTCTCACTGTTGTAAGTTGGTGTAATTCCATTTGTTTAAGTGACTTAATAATACCAGCTAAAGGATCTGTCCCTAAAATTCCAACTTAGAAATAGAATCATAGAATAGAACCATAGAATAGTTTGGGTTGGAAGGGACCTTTAAAGATAATCTAGTCCAACCCCCTCTGCAATAAGCAGAGATATCTTCAACTAGATCAGGTTGTTCAGAGCCCCATCCAACCTGACCTTGAATGTTTCCAGGGATGGGGCACTGACCACCTCTCTGGGTAACCTGTTCCACTGTTTCACCACACCCATCGTAAAAAATTTCTTACTTATATCTAGTCTAAATCTTCCCTCTTTTAGTTTAAAACCATTACCCTTGTCCTATCGCAACAGACCCAGCTAAAAAGTTTGTCCCCATCTTTCTTATAAGCCCCCTTTAAGTACTGAAAGGCCATAATCGGGTCTCCCTAGAGCCTTCTCTTCTCCAGGCTGAACAGCCCCAACTCTCTCAGCCTTTCCTCATAGGAGAGGTGCTGCAAGCCCTCTGATCACCTTCATGACACCCCTCTGGACTCACTCCAACAAGTCCATGTCTTTCTTATGTTGGGGGCTCCAGAGCTGGTTGCAGTACTCCAGGTGGGGTCTCACCAGAGCAGAGGGTCAGAATCACCTCCCTCAACCTGCTGACCATGTTTCTTTTGATGCTGCCCAGGATACAGTTGGCTTTCTGGGCTGCAAGTGCACATTGCCAGGTCATGTTGAGCTTCTCATCCACCAACACCCCCAAGTCCTTCTGGGCAGGGCTGCTCTCAATCCCTTCATCCTCCGGCCCCGGGTTGCCCCAACCCACATGCAGGACCCTGCACTTAGCCTTGTTGAACCTCATTAGATTCATGTGGGCTTGTCTCAAGCTTGTCCAAGTCCCTCTGGATGGCATCCCTTCCCTCAGGCATGTCAACCACACCACTCAGCTTGGTGTCATCTGCAGACTTGCTGAGGATGCACTTGATCCTACTGTTTATGTCATGGGTGAAGATATTAAACAGTATTGGTCCCAGTACAGACCCCTGAGGGACACAACTTGTCACTGATCTCCATCTGGACATTGAACTGTTTACCACTACCCATCAAATCCATATTTCTCCAATTTAGATAGCAAGATGTTACGAGGGACCGTGTCAAAGGCCTTACAGAAGTCCAGCTAGATGACATCCGCAGCTCTTCCCTTGTCCACTGATGTGGTCACTCCATCATAGAAGGCCACTAGGTTGGTCAGGCAAGACTTGCCTTTGGTGAAGCCATGCTGGCTGTCTAGAATTACCTCCCTGTCCTCCATGGGCCTTCGCATAGCTTCTAGGAGGATCTCTTCCATGATCTTGCCAGGCACAGAGATGAAGCTGACAGGTCAGTAGTTCCCAGGGTCCTCTTTTCTACCTTTTTTAAAAATAGGTGCGATGTTTCCCTTTTTCCAGTCACCAGGAACTTCACCTGACTCCATGACTTTTCAATTATCATGGAGAGTGGCTTGGCAACTACATCAGCCAATTCCTTCAGGACTCTGGGAGACATCTCCTCATGTCCCATAGACTTAGGTATGTTCAGGTTCCTCATCTGGTGGCGAACCTGATCTTCTGTACAGTGGGAGGGACTTTGCTCCCCTGGTACCTGCCTTGAGGTCTATCCGCTTGAGAGGTGTGGGGAGACAGGCTGCCAGTGAAGACTGAGGCAAAAAAGTTGAGTACCTCAGCTTTCTCCTTGTCTGTTGTTACCAATTTGCCAGTGGTGTTTGTCAGGGAGGGTATGCTTTCCTAGCTGGCCTTCTAATATATTATGGGGGGGGAGGGAAATTATTTTTCCCTTCAGAATGCATTTTTAACCAAGTGTTGGCTTTGGATGGTGGTTTCTAGTGCTTTTGCCTGTACTCCCTCCAGAGAGGCCTGTAGCTTTTGCAGCACAAACCTTGCATCAAGAATTTTTGTAGCTGAAATAGTCTTCAGTACACAGAATGAAGAGTATTTACTCACTGCATGACATTTCCTATGAGAAATTTTCTTACTGCATGGCATTTCTTCAGAGGGTTTCAGTCATTGCTAATAAATGGTTTTCTGTTCAAAATATTGTCGCCTAGTTAGAGAATGGGAAGTCTGCCTCCCTTCATGCCACAGCAGAGATCACTGTTGGTCATTACTGGGTTTGAAATAGAGGCTTGAGAGGGAAAATGCTACTTTCTTATTATTTCCTGTCATAGTATGTCAGATTCATAGTTTTTTCACAGCAAATAGTATGTTCTATGCTACTTCAGTTAGAATGTGATTTTATATATTTGCTAGATATTTGTTACTGAAATTGTGAGAACATGCCATTAACCACTGCCAGCACTGCATATGAGGAGGTGTGCAAACTGAGTGGGATATTCCTACATTTTTGATGTAAGGTTTTGAGTAAGTTTTAAATACAGTATATTTTTTACTATTAATTCCATCTCTCTTCTTTTTAAGATTCCAGATTCCATCATTTCTCGTGGTGTTCAGGTGCTCCCACGTGACACAGCCTCCCTCAGTACTACTCCTTCAGAATCTCCTCGTGCCCAGGCCACCTCTCGTCTCTCCACTGCATCCTGCCCAACACCAAAAGTAAGTACATTTATGCCTTGCAAACTCCATGCTCAGACATATAATTTATCAGAGTAATGTATTGCTTCTGCTAAACAAGGTTGGTTCGCATGCGAGGGTTGTATCATTCTAATAGATGCAAATAAATAATATAAAAATAAATAAAATGCAAGACAGTATAGTTCATTCCATGTGTACTGTTGCACAGTTTAATATGTGGGTCCACCAACACGTTATGGTTACTGAAGTTTTGTGTTATCTCTTGTAATATCAATCATGAATATGAAGTTGTTAACACCTTGAATGTCTTTAATATCCCCAGGAACATAGATAATCCTGCCACTGAGTAATAACATTAAGCAAGTAGCATTTTGTCAACAAAATGTATGTGCAAATTACTAGCCTGGGCTGGGGCAGTTCTGTGCCCCACTTTATTATTCTTCAGTTTAAGACACTTTCAAACCAACTGGTTTTGCTCAAACTTAGATATTTGCTGCCTGACATTTGGAAAGAAAAACCAGCCTAAATTGAATAGAAAGAAAGTTTTAATGCCAACCTTGTGGGTTTATTATTCAGTTCTTATTGATTGCGCTGTACTATTTAATCATTGAGGTGAACTCTATTATGTTCTCTTTTTATCAAACTTTAAACAGCATACATCAAAAACTAAGTGAATTGACCAGTGGCAAGGCCTGTAATGTTTACCTTCCGCGGGGTTCCTTTCAGCAACATAAAACTCTTTCTGAATTCACTTTGTGCATTCACATTACAAAGATCTTTCTGTGGCACCAGATGCTGACATACTAATAGACCCATAGCAGATGGCAAACAATAACATTCTTCCTCATCTAATTCATGATCCTTGAAGATTATTCTGCTTGCTAAAGTGATTGCCAGCATCTGCTAGTTCTTCTTTCCTGCTGTCTCATTCTTTTCTGTCAGGAAACAAGATTTATTGGCAACCACCCATAGAAATGTTTTGGTTTAGCCTATGCAGTTCTCACCTTCACTGTGATAGGATCAAAATTATTCTGATGGACAGCATACTTGAACTTCATTATATAGTCTGCTTTTCTTAAGAAGATGTTCAGTGAATTCTACCTGCAAGCATCTCCTTCATTTTTTTTCCTAAAAAATTGTCACTTGTCTGATGGCTTAAAAATAAAAACTTGGAGTTTATTTCATTGGAACACTCAGAGCAGAAGAGCAATACGAAACAGAGACACTGCACTGTTTTATGCATGTTGACAAAACAAAAGTGTCTTAAGAAAAACAAAGGCATAAAAACAGAGACAGAAATGCTAAGAAATAGCTCTAGATGAAGCCTATATATTTTCAGGAAGGTTATCACAATGGGAAGGAGTAAAGCTTATGTGTTGTGAAGCAGAGTGCACTCCTTTAGACTATCTTCAAAGATTCAGAGATTACAGAAGACAACTACAAGAAGTTTGGAACGGGTTAAAAATCTGAAACTGTTCTTTGAGAAATTAGTTGAGATGAGCTCTTACCATAATTGGATCATGCTTTGGTATTTCATGTTAAGCCCTGTTTTTCATGTATTACTGCAAAATCAGATTTTGTTCAAAATGTGTGAGACCACACCACTTTTATAACAGGAATTGCCATGCAACATATAGGTAGTCTAGCTTTGTTGTGTTGTCTTTCAAATTGGGTGGTACAGCTGATATAGGGGAATATCTAGGAAAGCCCAACTGAAAATAAACTTGAAGGGTGGTCTCATCTGTTCCTATTACCTAAAGGTTGTATTTTGCACAAAAGTGTAAGCTGCTTTGCGATTTAGAGAGCTCTTGGTTCAATTTACTTATTACTTTAAAAAACCAAACAAACCACTCATTATCTTTTTGTTCAGTCCTTTTCAGTACCCTCAAGATCTCAAACATCATCTGAATTTGTCAAGAAATATGGTTTTCATATTCTTCAAGATTGTCAGTATGTCTAAATGTCTTCACTTTCTGTGTTTTTCCTTCTGGATCCTGGCTTTCTAATAAGGCAGCATGAATTAAATTTACACTGGACCTCTTCATCCACACAGTAGTGAGAATAAAGATAAATTGTACTTCAGCATCCAGTTGATATTCCAGGGTGGGGTTTTTTCCTTCTTTAATCTGCAAGTGTGTATCTCTTCAATATTCTCATTTGCTGGTTTCGGAACTCATTTCAGGGGTCCAAAACATGTATATATGAAATGAAACAAAGGAGAGGATGTTTCAGCAAAAAAAATACTTAGTTTTCTTTGATTATACGTGTTGTTTGGAGTGGTGGTCTAGCCGTAGAGCTAGTGGCACTATATTTCCTTGTCAGCTACATATTCCAGTTTATTTTGTTGTACCATTTTCTTGTTGTATTTTTTTTGTCCTAAGTGTACATAAACCCTTACATCTCTCTTACTGAATTTGCTGAATAGTAGAAAGTTGTGTGTATGTCTCAGAAAAAAAAAAAAATCAAGCTTCTGCAATAACGGGAGCACCTCTATTGAATGAATGTAGGTAGCAAGTTACTAATGCATGGTGGGGGTACTGGAGAGAAGGTATGGGAGAGCACGTTACTAATAGTCCCAGTTGGTATGTTAGGACAAGTCTTTACCTTTTCATAATTATATTTTGGAAAACCTGACGTTGTTTATATGTACACACAGATCATGTATACATAATACAACATTTAATTTTAAATTTACTTTACAGTTTACACTTTATCTTCCATGTTTTCTGGAAATCTCTGTTTCTAACAAAGTAGTAAATGATGAATATTGAGTTTGAACCTGTATATTTCAATCAGCCCTCAAAAGTTTAATTTCCTGATAAAAGAACTAATTATATTTTTCACTGTAGCCCCTTAGGAGCTCAGAACTTCTCAGTACAAATTTCCATTGGGACTACTCTTATCATTAGGTAGATCCCCAAAACTACGCAAACTTGCTTTTGTTAGCCTTTAATAAATCTCTGTAGAACACCTTCCTTGTTCTCTAAATTGCACTTGAGTTTCAAGCAAGATCCACTGCGGCTCAAAGTGCGTTTAAACCATATTTATAGTAGATAGATTCAGATATAGAGGCAATCTAAGTTTTACTCAGGGGAAAACTGCACTAAGAGTTCTCCCTTTTTCAGTCATTCAACCATAAAGTTGATAGTGATTGTGACAGATGTTTTTATCTTCTACAATATAGTTTTAGTCTTTTGAAACTTCTACTGCTTTCTCAATAAGGTTAGATGAATTTGCTGAATGCTCACATGACAAAAGTTTAGGATGACACAATGTGTCTTGCAAGTTTTTCTTGTCATTTCCAGTAGCTACTCAGATTCTAAGATGTTACTGTATTTTTGTGTGTGTTTGCGGTTGCCATTTTCACGAGGTTAAATGCAATGTTCTTTTCAGATACAAAAGCAATACACTATATAGTGTAAAATAGCTTTTACAAATATGGAGAAATGTTTTTATGTTTGCATTAATGTTGAATCTTGGGGCTTTTTTTAAACTTACAGTATAAATTTTAGATCTATAACTTCAGTTATCTTATAAGGATATATCCAGTGCAAATGACTGAGTCAGTCCTTCAAACTTCTAATTTTGTTCTACTCTTAGGGAGATACTAGTATAAAAGAAAATTACAACTTTCAAGTTGAAGTCTTCACTTCTGCTGTACATAAATGACGTAATCAATATTTAATTTTTGGCAATATGTTGTGTGTCAAAGTCAAATAAAGCAGATATAGAAGACCAAGGACAGGTTTTAAATTATCACCAGGAATACATTTCAGAGGTGTTCAAAGTATTTCACTTTGCGAGATCATAAGTCTCATTGATGTTCTGTTCTTCCACTTCAATGTGCAAAGTTTCTTTCAGTGTTATATTTGATCATGAAGGATCCTAAGGAACTTGTTATAGTACTTTTAAGAAGAGAGTGGTTTTTTCTTTTTCCATCTTGCTACTTCATTCCCAACACTCCTTATATTCTGCTTAAGAAAAAGTCTCTCTCTACTTTACTTGTTGGTTATCTGTCCCTTCCCTAGCTATGCATTTTTTAGTTACACAGAATCAGACAAAACCCTCGGTGATGTTAAGTTACATTTGTAGTTGTGATCGATAGCTTTTAATTCCTGTGTGAGAAAAGTATAAAGGCTCTATCATACAGCTAAAATGAGCAAGCAAGGCTACTTTTCAGATGTTTTTTAGATTCTAGCAAAACGGTCATCTCATCTGTCCACTGCTCCTTCCACACGTTCTTTGTAGCATAGTACATTTAATTCTGCTAGTTGATCACTTTCTGTAACTTCCTACAGCTGTCTCATATTAAGAGCTGTTATCTTTATCATTCATAAGTTGACATTCATCTGAAGACCTAATATTCCTAATGTAAAAAGTATGATAGTTGTAATTTATGTAAATGTTTCAATTGCAAAGAATTTCTGAAATCAAAAAGCCTAGAAAAATACATTCATTAAAAAAAAAATAAAAGACTAATTAGAATTATTTCTTGGCAAAAAATGTTTCTCTCAATTGTCTCTCATGCTTGCTCCAATGAAAAATGATGCTTTGAACACCTTCTGTCGTAAACCATAGCTTTAATGTTGAATGTGCACATTGGCGCAAGTTTTCCACACAGTCAAATGAGTTACAAATTAATACTAAGCCTAATTATGAGTTATGTTTTCAGTCTAGTGTTGTGACTCTTAGTATAAAACTACTATGTGAAGTAATGACATTAGCAGATGGGAGCAGGTAGGCTTGGGAAGATGCTTTTGTATCAATTATTGTTACAAATTTTTCAGTAGAAATAGTATTTTTCAGTAGAAGAAAGATCAGGTTGCTTACCAGAAATTCTTAGTTAATAGTAAGGACATGATTTGGCACGGTATAGTTTTATCTGCAGGGTAGATATTTTGTATACATTGAGTGCGTTAAATTTTATATTTATTATCTTGATTTCTCCTATTTCTTCTTAAAGTGGTGGTCAAGGTGAAAACAATATGGCAAGTATATGAATATATTTTAAAGTTTGTACGCATACACTGAATTCCCAAGTAAAGTTTTTTTTTTCTTTTTTATTTATTAAGTTTGCATATGCTATAGTTTTTTCTACCTAGGAACTTGTTTGAGTAACGAGTAAGTGCTTTGGCACAACTGTTTAGCTGTGATATGGTTGAGGAACATGGAAAAGTGGACAGGATGTTTTAAATTGGTAGGATGATCTAGGTAGGTGAAATCACACCCCAAGCACTGCAAGGGTTTCTTCCTTTTTCTTGTAAAGCAGGTAGCTGTTTATAGACACATGAGCTTAGTTAGATATTTGATCCTGCTAAAAATTTCAATGTATTCTTATTTCTGGGTTTTATTTCCTCTTAATTTTTTTCAGTGCGTATTCCAGGAGTGCAAAAAATCATATTTAGTGAAAAGAGCTGCTGAGATAATGTATATTGGAGTAGAAAGTAGCCAGGGTTGCCTTAAGATAAGGAATCCTGCTTACTAACACACATCAGTATCTACTGTATCCTCCCAGGTTCTCCTCAATACAGTGCGGCAGTGGTTTTCAAATCAATTACTAATTAAGATACTAGAATATTTTCCATATAAACATTGCCTTTTTTCCTCATTGTTTAAAGTGTATTGTCCTGGCAAAACATGTGGATGATTGAGTCCTAAGAAGTCTTATTTTTAGTTTACATTTTGGTTAAAAACCCTGGTTGTTGTTAGTTAAAAACACTAAATAACACCGCTTAGGAAGTGAGACATAACTAAGAAAGAAGCAGCTTGGTGTGCTTGGGATATCAAAAAAACTACAAATACGTCATAAATAGTAAAAGCAAAGTTTACTAAAATCCTTTCTAAAATGGAAGATTCACTTTTTAGAAAAATTGAAAAATATAGAGGTAGGGTTTGGGGGTTTGTTGTTAGTACCGAAATAGACTCATCAACTAGTCTCTGGAGAGGCAGAATAAAGACTTGTGTCATCAAGTTTAAGCTGAACATTGAATTTCATTAGAGGTACTTACTTGACTTCTTATTTATTGAATATCTGTTTTTCAAGTAGTCCTGTATTCATTGGTAACTGGAGTCTGTAGTAAATAGTATAGCAGTAGCAAAATCCAGGTCCCTTCTTTGTCTCATGCCCAAGAACTGTTTATAGCAGGGCTAAAGAAGGACGTTAGAGTAGTTGTGAATTGGCCATCAATACCAATACAATAAAAATAAATTCGTTATTACTGAATTCATAGAATCAGCTACTTTTCAGACCTGTTATATACTGAATCATGTGAAGAAGCTCTAATGTCCAAAATTTCTCTGCATTTCTCTTTCTTCGTAACCTGTTGGTATTTTAATAAGCTACAGAATTCCATTCTTTTCCTGAGTCCAGTGAAACTTTCAAACATGTCAGAAATAAGCTTCTCAGTCTTTCCCGGAAAATAATAATTTTTTCAAATTGTAATTAATCTGCATGTGTATGCCTCCAGAAAATAATATTTTTTCAGTACAGACATCGTGGCTTACGCGTGCTTTGCATGAGTTCTGATCTATGTATGCTTATGCTGCATCAGCTTGTCAGTTCCTCCTTGAGATGTTTTTTTCAATTAGCTTTGGGAGCAAGACTTTTTGTTTATTGCAATGCTTTCTTCAAATGCCAAGTGTTTTTTTCAAGTTCTGATAGCTTCAGTTTGGCATTACTTTAAGTGAAGGAAAAGATGTGCATCCTTCTCACATCAGTTTTCTTACCCACACCTGTTCAGTTCCTATCCAAAATAAATCTCTGGTTTGAATTCTGATGTATCACAAGGTGAGGGCTTTTGGGTTTGTTTTGGTTTGTTTCCTTCCAAACAGCAATGTTGTGACATCTGTCTTTCATTCAGTTTCTTCATTTAGAAAGTACTGGGAATGCACCTCTTCAGAAATATTTGCTAGCTCCATTTTCAATATATCTATTTCTGCTCTAGTCACCAGTGCTTGTTGAGACTGTTGGTGCCTGGTGATAATTTTGATGTCTTGCTGGAGTTGGCCTCTTGGACCAGTATTGACTTCCCATCTCCATTCATTCGCTTTTCCTTGGGAATATTAGTTCTTATTACCTGTGCCAACTTACTTACTTTTGTTTCTTTGTGAAATACGGTTTCAAGAGTAAAACTATGCGTCTGTGTGCTGAATTTTCATACAGCCATATGTTCTGTTTGTAGGAATTTGGTTTTCTGCTGCTCCTCTTTTTTAATATCTCAGTCGCTGCTAATCTGTAATTTCAGCCATTCATACATTAACCTGATCTTAATCAACAGCTCAGGTATGGGCAGGCTTGCTTCTGTTCCTTCACTGACTATTGACCTAATGAATAATCCTCATCACTTACTGCTGTGTTATTTTTTTTGATAAAAGGATCAGAAATTTCAAAAATGTACTTGCAAGGATAGACAACATTCCTCCTTCTTCTAGTTGTTTTTTTCTTATTATAGTAAATAATTTAGCAACAGTGTGGCAAATTTCAATGCCGGATATTATAGGAGAGGTGGGTGGTGTTGTTTTAAAACAAAAAGTATTTCAGTCACACTTTCATATCTATGTACTCAAGAGCACAAAGATACATGCATTCAGTAGTCTGTCCAGCATTCAGACATCCATACATGTGTACCCACCTGGTCTGGTCAGGGTCCCTTGAAATGATGTATAGGATGTGGGGCACCAGCTATCAAGTCCTCCACAACTTCTCTAGGTTTCTTCTTACGCTGATATCTATTAAGTCAGTGTTTGGATGTGCCATTTATACTCTTTAGGAGCTGACAGTTAAGGGGATATTTGTATCTCCATCTGGTTCCACCTCTTGAATATGTAAGATTTCCTCACTGTCCTGTGTTCTCCTTATCTAAACCTACTGTTTATCATTCCAACATCATCTCTCTGGTGCTCAACCCTTTATTTTGGTCTGTAAATCATTTTAGGTTGTCTAGTTTTACTGATTGGGTATCCCCAGAAGCTGCATGAAGTGCTGTGAACTAAATGCACTACTAACTTGTCTGCTATCAACACGTGTTTCTTATATGCCTTCTGCTATGCTTTCTGGTCCTTCCGCATCCATACATTTCCATTTTTTCTCTACCACTCTTAATATATCTGTTATTCAAGGAGTATTCTTGTGCAGACATCTGTATTAGCTTGCTATTGAAGCAAGGTACTTGCATGTTGCGTCCTGATATCATGTCATGCTTCTACAGATACGCAGTATAATAATGTTCCATTTCATGTGCACGTGTGACCCAAAGTGCTGTAAAAAGTGGTGGTATTCTAGCAGCAGCAAGCAGTTACATGTTCACAGGAGCCAAAAGAAATTTAGACCAGGAAAGCTATTTCTCAAGGCATGCATGTTCCTGTAGTTAATGTATCATCTGCAGTAAAAGTTCACTGGTTCCATTGCAGAAGCGGGTAGCATCTGCCTGATGCAAGATGTGAGAGAGAAGCAAGAATCTAAAGCACGGACATTGCTTTTCTATGGATGATGTAAATATGGAATTGCCTTCAAGTTGTAGGTTCTTCAGTGAGTGTACTAGTAGATCCTGAAGTCCAGTTCTGCCTTTGAAAAGGTTTTTAGGAAGTAAGGGATTTAAAAGCAAAAGGCACCTCCTGGTTCTATGAATCTTACCTCCTATTTTGGGCCATATCTAATACTATATAACATTGTAATATGTAACACCATCTAAGATTGGCAAACTAAAAATAGTTTTCCCCTCTGCATGGCTGTCTCCAGCCTCCTCTTTGGAACCTCAGTATTTCATTGGTCAGTCTCCACTTGGTTGCCTTTGTGCCACTATTGGTCTTTTAACTTAAATAAGGCCAATCTTTTCTTGATCGTGCATTCATTCCTCAGATAGACTTATAAAGGGAAGGCATTGAAACTGTCAGATTTCATTTTTATGAATTAACTAAGTCAAACGCCTTCATTTTCATCCTTGTAAAAAACACTCCTTCAAAAGTCTTTTCCTGCATTTGTTGTAGATTTCACCTTCCTTGGAGTGATCAAAACTGTGTATCTGCTTATATGAGATTTTACTGGTGCTTTGTGCAATGGATTTATAATCTCTGTCTTTTTTCCAACTGTTAAGTGCTTGCCTATGTAGCAAAGATGCTTGTTAGTTCAGAAGTTTGTATTAAATTTCACTCCGTTTCTTCTACAGCAATCTTCAATGTTATCAAATAACTGCTGATGAGATATTCTTCAATATTCTGTAATGATGATGCCTCCTATATTTACCTGACAGCACTCCTAACCTTTGTGTCAAAATCATCATTGAAAATACTAGACATGGTCAGTTTCTACATCACTCGTCTGCAAACTATATTCATAACTTCTCTTCCACCTGTTCCTCTTTTAACAAAATATATTGTTACCTTCCAACTAGCAATTTCCTTGCCCTCCCAGCAATTCTATTTTTACTTCTATATGTCCTGTACATTTCATCTGTTTATAAGAGCAGTTGCCTCATCAAAAGTAATACAGCTTTATACTAATTCTTATTGATTACTATGCCTTTGTTCCTATACTGTGTATTATCATCCTTAACCAAAATTCAGGCAAGGTGTTATTTTTCATTGCCTAGCTTACCATTGATATCTTCCCAGCCTCAAATGGTAGCATTTCTTTCTCTTTTTCTGTTTGTCTGTTTAAGGAATCTTTTATTCCTTGTTTTAAATTTCTTTAACTCCACTTTGTACTTAACAGTTTCTAGCTTAGACAAAATAGTATCTTTGGTTTTCGTGTCTGCCAGGCTCTCTGTCTAGACCCAGTAGCCTTCTTGGCATGGTTTTTGGTTCTTCTCCACTCAAGAAAACAGAGCCGAAGTATTTCAAGAATTTATTTTGGCTGTCTGTCAAATTATCTTCAGTTAGAATAGTACTTTTGCAAAAGGCTTATGAAAGGTGGTCTCCCTCTGTTGTTTCAGAAAAGTAGGTTTTTCAAGTATAAAACCGGGAAGTCATTCTTGATCTGATGTGATAACATAAGCAACTATCCAAGAAGTTAGTTAGTTATCTAAAAAACAGATTGAGCCTGAATGCAAAGCTCATATAGAACATTTACTCTGGAATGTGTCTGTGTCATCTCCTTTTCTTATACGATACCTTCTACAAGACATAGGAGACATAGATCTTATCTCAATTTTGAGAGCTTTTTATAGTACCTCTTTTATATCAAAGTCTTGTTTCTGGTATCTTTTTTGCCCAAGCAGATAGGCTTTCTCTTTTACAAAGAGCTAGTTCTTAGAATCATGTTACCCTTGCATTTATAGGTCAGCACAGCAATGCGTCCAATGTGAATGTAGTCATTCATTTGTTTGTCTTTCCAAGAAAGAAAAGACAAGATGTTGTCTTTCAGCACTTAGCCTGAGCAATTGCTATCAGAATTTGAGAGTTTCATTCATTGGGTAGATTCTTACATCATACTGATTACCCAAGTTTTTAAACTGTACCTATTTTTAGCACGTATTTCCCCCAGAGGTTTTCTTCTGCTAAGTTCCCATACATTATTTTCTGGCTGGAAAAGGAGAACAGACATCCTACTTAGTATGTGGCCTAATGCTCTCACTTAGACCTACTGGTGTGTAATCCTCATTCTGTGCCTCTCTATTCCTCAGGATGATTTTTTTTTTAAAAAAAAAATCTGTGCATATGTGTGGATGCATAATCTTTTATCACAGCTGAGCCTAGGTACTGTGAAACCGAACCAGAGCAGTATATGTGCACTATGTCAATGCTGCTTTACTTGCTGTTTTGGTGTGGTTCCACTCCATCTGTTCTAAGTGCAATAAATGACAGTTCAGAGTACCTCAAATGAACAGTAGTCATTAAGCAATGAGAGGAGGTAAGCCCTGTAGCCAACTTATCCAGAAAGGTTGGAAAACATCGTTATAATCCTTAACATACTAAGTCCATTCCATTAAATAGTCCTGTTAAATTGTAACAATCACTAAACATCAACAAACAGTACTAGGAAATGAGAAAACAAAAGTGATGGAAAAGGTAATGGTTTTTAAAATGAAAAAACCAGTTGTCAATCTTTTGTCCAGCCTTCTCATAAACAGCCATTCTAAATTTATTAATACAGTTCGTCCTGTTAAATTCAACTTCTTTGTCTGCTTACCCCTTTAATTACCTCCTTTCTCACAATGTATGTTAGAAGCCCTTTCTTTTGTAATTAATGTAAGGCTTCGGTCAATGCTTATCCAACTCTGTATTCTGGATCTACAAGGAGAATTTAGTATGTGCCAAGTGCGTTGCCTGTGTTTGGGAAAATTCTTATTTAGTTGTGCCACTGTTTGTTTAGGAAAATATTGATCGTAGGTTGTTCTCCTTGTTTTAATTTTCTACATGCAACAGGAAAAGGGAGAAAGCTCTGTAGTGCTGCAGGGAGTTGTCCCATTTTGAACATCAGCAATCAGTTTAACTAGTTATGTTTGTTCTGTGAAGAGATTGTGTAAGAAAATAGTATTTAATTTTTTTTTACATTTCTGCCTTTGTAAAATTAATGAACTGTAGCAGCACAAAGCATGACAAAATTCTGATGATGTGTTAAAATGAGAGTTCAAAATTGTGTGACCATGAAGATAATATGCCATTCACCGGTTAGGTGTTAGGATATGTTCAGATGATTAATAGTAATGACAACAATTCAAATGAATCCCCATATTTATTACACTCCAAATTTATCTTTAATGTCTGAAATGAATTGTTTCTGTTTTGCTTACCAATTTAGTTTCATTTTAAAAGGCAAAGTACATATTATCTCTTTAAAAGGGGCATCTATGAATAGGGTAGGATTTGATTTCTTCAGTTAGGCTTCAACAGTATATTTGCTTGTTTAAAAGGAAAGGAAGTGGTTATTTATCTATTTCTGATCACTTTCACAGTAGCATTGCATATTGGACAAGAATTTCTGTACACATTTATTGATATTTACATTTACTGAAACCTGCATTTATTTCAGTAAAGAGCTTTTTATTTAAACCAGCAGTAGTGGTGACTGTAGGAATGTATTAATAGGAAAAGTCTATGACAAATTAGGGATCTTTAAGGTTAGAAACTCAAAGCACTTGCATTTGGAATGTATTTCTCTCCAATGACTATGTTGGAAACTGGGCCTCCCACTTGAACGCCCTACAGTAGAAATCGTCCCATAAAAAACAGTAACAAGTTTGGCAAGATTTCAAACCAGCTGTTGGCGATCTCGCTTTCAAATTTGCAGCATTCGTTACAATTTATTTATTAAGGCTGCTTTTTTTCTTTTAAAAATAGTTTTTCAAAATGCGAGGAACGCCTTTGAGCAAGGAGTTCGATGCATTGGCATAGTGGTTCTTTGCAACACTTTTGTTTGCTTTATCAAGTTCACAGGCAGCCTCATTGGACAATGATTTCATTCAACAGCACCATCAGTGTGGACAAAGATTGACCTTGGCCGCTTCCTAGGTTATTGTTAGTATCCAGCCACTTAAAGGTCATATCGTTTTAAGCTTCTGCAGAGCGAATTGAATCTTGGGTGTTTCCACCTTATCTTCATATTCTGAGGTTATCATCTGACTGCTTTAATTATATATTTCCTATGACTTTAGTGGATACACCCTTTCCCAGTATCCTCACTGACCCTTCCGCTTCTTTTTTGCAGTTGAACTCTTTAGGATGCATGGATGTGAGGAAATACATGTGACAAGAAGCTTTACACAGATTTTCCAAACACAGCCCTGCCTAGTCAAAAGGATAAAGTACAAGATATTACAAACACTTGAGAACAAACCTTAAATGCACTTGTCCTCTAAGACCTTTACTCTTCCCTTTAAAGTCCCACTGGTCCATCTGTTTTCAGAAAGATGGGATCTTCTTTGTTACACTGAGCCCTAATGCAAATATCTCTCCCTTAATTTTGCTGCTAAAAGTGCTCAAAGAGAGCAAATCAGGTCACTTCTGAGTGACTTCATTGATGCAACAGCTTTCACCGTAACCAGGAAGGTATCTTTGATAGGAGATAGCCTTAGTGTCTAAAAATGTTGAAAGGACACTGTCCTCCACTGAAATATGAACAGCCCTATATATGCTGCAGCTTTTAGAACTTCAGTTCAGCTTAGGACAACAAGGCAAGAGTGCAGCACATTCAGAACTGAATTGTCAATTTGGGAGAGGTATATACAAAGAATTCAAAACTTCACCACCTAGGACTTACGGTGTTTTTATTTTTTCCTTAAATATGAACTTCTTCCCTGCTTGCCAAGACAGATTTCTGATACACACGACAGGTGTTTGGTTTTTTAAAAGCTCTACCAGGAGCATGAGGTGCAAATTCTGCTTTCCTTTGTGGGGAAAGCCAGAGAATAAATCAGGCTGCAGGCATAGGCGGGGAGCAAAATGTGCCAGTGGAAAAACGTTCAAAGCTGGGCTGAAATGAGAGGATTGAAAGTATTGAATTGAGGAGAAATCGGATTTAAAGTTTGAGTAGTAGAGGTCTGGTATAGAGCAAAGCAGTATTTGTGGCTCTTGAGTGATGAGGCTGCAGGGCTTAGAGTGTGTCATGGTTTAACTCCAGCCAGCAGCCAGCACCATGCAGCCACTCACACAGTTCTCCCCCTCCCCCCCAAGAAAGGTAGGGAGAAAAGAAGGGGAAAGGAAAGGGAGAAAAACCTCGTGCATTGAGGTAAAGGCAGTTTAATAGAACAGTGGCAGAAAAAGGAAAATAACAATAGTAATAATAATGATGGTAAAATAACATACAAGCTAAAGTAGTACAACACAAGTCACTCTTGCCACCCAGTGAATTGCTTGCCCAGCCCATCCCAAGCAGTGATTGTGGATTCCGACCCCCATTTATGTACTGAGCATTACACCTATGGTATGGAATATTCCATTGGCTATTCCATCATTCTGTCTGTTCTCCGTCTCAGCTTCTATTGGAAGCTGAAAAAAGTGCTTGAATAGTGTAAATATCACCTAGCAACAACTAAAACAATATGCATTATTGAGATTCCTTTTGTACCAGATCTGAAACACAGCAACCATTACAAAGAAGGTTAACTCTATCCCAGCTGAAACCAGGACAGAGTGGTTTGGAGAAGAGTAGGAAGTAGCTTGGAGGCAGGAGGCAGCAGTAGCTTTCTTAGAAAAGAAAGGGCTATCGTCAGGAAGAACTGGGAGAAAGGTAGCCTTGTGTGTGTAGAAGGGTTTGGAGAACTTCAACTGCGTGACAGGAGAGCAGTGTGACTGAAAGCTCTGGGACAAGCTGGGTCTGGAAACCCTACTGTAATGCTCAGTTCCCTTGGAATCTTATTTGTGCATACGTGTCCCCTGTGTAATAAAGTGAAGCATCAAGTATTTGAACTTACTCTCAATCAATTTGCTTGGAGCAGTGTGGTCTCAGTAGCACACAGCTCTGTGCAGGCTAATTAAGCCTTCTGATTACCAGCATTCTTTACAATCCGTAGGAGCCCTTTGTGTGATTTCCATACCATCCCTGTTGGGCTGGGAATGCCTGTGCCAAGAGTAGTCATTTGGTTTTGTTACTCATAATTTATAATCTCTTCATGTCTTGGCAACATAAAGCCTGTGTATTTTGTTAACTGCATAGTGAAATTAAGGACCCAACTCTCATATGCCCAGAGCTCCAGTTTAAATGAGATTTAGGACATTAAGTCACTAAGAATAATGGCATAATATGTAAGTTTGTATTTATTGTAGTCTGTTTTGCCCTGGCTGTGCACTTTACCTACCATATTTTAGATCTGATTTCTGACTGTTAAATTTTACTGAAGCCAATGGATATTTTAAAGAACTAGGCTGCCACATATTGGTGTAAAATAACCGGTGTATTACAAACTGTCCCGTATAAGGACACAGTTGCATTATCTTTGTCATTATGTGTGTTAACAGAGCATTGATCTGGTGATGATATTAATGTACTAATATATTAATGTACCGGCTAACTGGGGAGGTCCCAGTTGACTGGAGGTCAGCAAATGTGATGCCCATCCACACAAAGGGCCAGAAGGAGGGTTTAGGGAACTACAGGCCTGTCAGTCTGACCTCGGTACCAGGGAAGATTATGGAGCAGATCATCCTGAGTGCCATTATGCGGCACATGCAGGACAACCAGGTGATCAGGCCTAGTCAGCCTGGGTTCATAAAAGGCAGGTCCTGCTTGAGTAACCTGATGTCCTTCTATGATGAGGTGACCCGCTCAGTGGATGAGGGAAAGGCTGTGGATGTTGTTTACCTGGACTTCAGTAAAGTCTTTGAGACCACAGCATTCTCCGGGAGAACCTGGCTGCTCATGGCTTGAATGGGTGTATTCTTTGCCGGGTCAAAAGCTGGCTGGAAGACTGGGTCCAAAGAGTGGTAGTGAATGGAGTTAAATCCAGTTGGCGGCCCAGGGCTCAATATTGGGGCCAGTTCTGTTTAATATCTTTCTGTTTAATATCTTTATCAATGATCTGGACAAGGGGATCAAGTGCACCCTTAGTAAGTTTGCAGACAACACCAAGTTAGGTGGGAACATCAACCTGTTTGAGGGTAGGATGGCCCTCCAGAGGGATCTGGACAGGCTGTGGGCTGAGGACAGTGGTATGAGGTTCAATAAGGCCAAGTGCTGAGTCCTGCACTTGGGTCATAAAAACCCCACGCAGCCTGGGGAAGAGTGGCTGGAAAGCTGCCTGGCAGAAAAGGACCTGGGGGTGTTGGTTGACAGTCAGCTGAGTATGAGCCAGCAGTGTGTCCAGGTGGCCAAGAAGGCCAACAGCATCCTGGCCTGTTTCAGGAATAGTGTGGTGAGCAGGACTAGGGAAGTGATTGTCCCCCCATACTCGGCACTGGTGAGGCTTCATCTTGAATACTGTGTTCAGTTTTGGGCCCCTCACTACAGGACAGACATTGAGATTCTGGAGTGTGTCCAGAGAAGGGCAACGAAGCTGGTGAAGGGTCTGGAGAACAAGTCTTATGAGGAGCGGCTGAGGGAACTGGAGTTGTTTAGCCTGGAGAAAAGGAGGCTCTGGGGGAGACCTTATCACTCTCTACAACTACCTGAAAGGAGGTTGTAGAAAGGTGGGGGTTGGTCTCTTCTCCCAAGTAACAAGCGATAGGACAAGAGGAAACGGCCTCAAGTTGCACCAGGGAAGGTTTAGATTGGATAGTAGGATTTCATCACCAAAAGGGTTATCAAGCATTGGAACACGCTGCCCAGGGAAGTGGTGGAATTGCCGTCCCTGGAGGTATTTAAAAGATGTGTAGACGTGGTGCTTAGGGACATGGTTTAGTGGTGGTTTTGTCAGTGTTAGGTTGATGGTTGGATTCGATGATCTTAAAGGTCTCTTCCAACCTAGGTGATTCTATGATTCTTCTAAACTCCAAAACAGCAAGAAAATTGCATTACTTTTTACCACTGATTGGTCCACCTGCACTGTGTTTATTTCCTCATCTGCACATGGAACAGTGTGATTAGCAGTGCTCATTTTAAAAAAAAATTTTAAAAATTAAATTTTAAAAATAAAAGGTAATGTGAACAAAATGTATGATGGTATGATAATGATGTTTTATTGGCATTCATTAGCATTCATGTACGTTATGCTTTTCTAGGTTTACCATTTTCAAGAAGTGCAGCAACCCTAATAAAACATTTATGCCATACTGCAGTATAATGCATAGGCATGAATATGCTTGTTGCTTGAGAATGTATGTCTTTGTTATAGGAGCTTGTATTCCCTTTGTTTGAAAATACTCATTTATTTAGGAAGCCCCATCTAATTGGTGTTTGTCTGGCCTAAAACTGCAGAAGTAAAAATACTTTCAAATACAAGTCTTTTTTTCATGCATGAATATAAAAGTTATACATAATGCATTTTTTAGCTTAAAAAAATTGTTTTGCTGCAATATTAAAAGTATATTAAGCTCTTTGTTAGCAGTAGAGACTGCTCACTTGATGTAGAGCATTGTTCTTATTAAAGGAAAGAATTATAGTTGAATTTCAGATTTCTGTATCAGAGTTTTCCACTGTTGATCAGGCAAGTAACGGTTGTAAAAAATACCACCCATATCAGTATTTTATTATATAATATTTGGATGTTGGCAGTCACAGTCCCCAGTGTCAGATTTGTTGACAAGCAGTACGTAATTGCTTTACTAATTAAAATTACTTCTTGCAGGTCACAGAACATTTACAGTTTATTCCTTTTTTTTCTGGATGTCACTGTCCTTCACTTATCTCCAGTTTGTTGTATACCGTGAACGTTGACAAACATTGCTAAGGGTCAGAAAAAGCATTTTCCGTCTTCGTAAGGTTTAATCTCCTTTGATTCACTTCCCTTATGTGATCTGGCCAGTACATAAAATTTTTTGTTCCTGGCCAACTGATGTAAAGTCATTGCCAGTTGGGTTATACTTTTTGAGATATGTTTCTCTGTTAATATGAACTGTGTGAGAATTTGTTTGGAGTTCAAGAACATTTTTCTGGAACAGAATGGTGTAATAATATGCATGGTATAGCTTTTATGGTTTCTCTTCATCAACTGGAGCCCCTTCATCTCTAGGTGAATGCACTATATCAACTTGAGGAATCTCCAAGCTTTTGGTAACAAATTGCTTATGGCTCCTAAATACCCTTGTACTTAATATTGTATTCTTTCAAAGCCCCTTTATGTGGGGGCTGTTTGAATATATTATGATTCATATTTAGTATCTGTTCTCTAGGCTTTTAATGTTTTTGTCTTCTCAATGCATTTATCTTTAAGATCATTTTAATGTTGCTTTTATATATCCATCTACCTTTTCACTGACTCATAGAACATCTCTTTAAGCTACATTGGATTGCAGAGAGGTTTATCCCATTGTTCTTCTTCCATATTTTGCTTTGGTCAGTTGAACAGCCCTTGGGGGGGAAAAACCCCTACTATTATTCCCTTGTGAATAAGAAAGGGATACAAATATAATGCATTTATCTTAACTGTCAGTGCATTATACCCTGCCAGTTTCCTGGAATGTTCCCTACGCAACACCTTTCTTGCTTCGTTACACTGAATATCTTCATCCTCCTCCTTCAGAATGTTCTAAAACCCTCACATCTTTCCGGTAACTACTTAGTGTTCCTCCTGTGTCATCTCTTAATCCACTCATTCAGCTTGTGTTGTGGTATTAAAAAAAGTCATGAAACCTGAGGCACAAAGGTTTTTTTCAATTTCAGTGTTCAGGTTCTTTTTATTAGTCCTATGTTTTGCTTGGAATGAAGTATTGTTTTCATTTTACAAATGGGTAATAAAAAAAATCAAATAACTCGTTTCTAGACCACACGAGTGATCAATGGGGATAGAAGTACACAAACTTTTGATTTAGAACAATTACGTGCACACCTTTCATTCTAATCTTTTCTAGCTACAAGTGTTCATCTGTGCTGGGGTTCTTGTGTCTAGCTGAGTTTCTGAAAAACAAGAGTGTATAATCCATGCCATTTTCTGAAATGTTAGTTTATCAGTCAACTTCTAGAACATCGTACAAGAGTTGACCAGAGATAAGGATATACCTGAATTCCTTTCTGTGGCATTTGCCATGAAAAAAAATGGGTTTTTATTCCTGCTGTCCCTTGCGTTCTTGGTAATACCCTGTTTAATTCCCAGAACAGATGTAGTATAGTTTGTGCAATACTCCTATCACTCTGATTCATCTCTTGAGAAGCATCCAAGTCGCATTGTGCAAGGTTCCTGTAGAAAACATGTTATCATGTATATTAACTGTGCTATGGATGTAAAACAAGAGTTGACCTTAGGTTATCTCCTTGTGATTTTTATTTTCAAGCATTTATAATTTCATTGCTCACAGTGTACACATTGCGTATGTATTCCTCTGTATCTTTTGAAGGAGTAAATAATGTCAGTTATATGCACCTGTAATATGTCCGATCTCATTTCTGACTGAATCCTAAACCTTCAGCAGAACTTGAGCACTCACAATACCCACATTGGTAAGTAATAGAAGAAAAACTTTTTCGTCGAAGGGGAATGCATATTGCTGTCACTTACAACTTTTCCCCAAGTTTCTGTGGTATGTAGCATTTTTCTTTCCCTAGTTCCATGTCATTATGTGAGATTATTAGCATTTATTTTTTCTTATTTCTCATTTTTCAAAACAAAACTGAATATATTATTTTTGAAAAAAGTTTCAAATTAGTAACATGAATTGGGGTTCTGCTTGATTATGTCTTATTGTCTGAGACTGGTGATAATCTCAACCAGGGTATAGGGCCACATATCTTTGCTCTAACTCATTGGCTTTTCAAATAAGGAACTTTTTTCCCTCTTGAGGCTTCTTTTTCTTTTTTTCTTTTTTTTTTTTAATTAGGAAAAATATAGCAACTGGGTTACAACTGCATATATTTTAATTGAATCTGTCTTCTAAAGGAGATATATTTCATAGTGACAGTTTTCTCTTGGTCATTATACTAGAATTGCTTGGAGATTTGCTTGGTGTCCCATCAAAACAGTAATGTGGGTGTTTCACTTGAGAGTTCAAAACAGATACTATTTTAATGCTGTAAGACCAGGGAGAGACGGTAACAATTTACATAAATGTTTCCAGTGTATTTTGCTCGTGGACATCCTATCAGAACTAAATATTTAAAATTTTAATATATTGCTTGGTTGCATTATTTTCTTGAGAACCTGCAACTAAAAAAACCCCAAAACATTCAGTTGGCTGTGTTTTGAATATTAATTTCTCCATTTTCCATGGGTCAGGTAAAAACAAACAGTGACAATCTAACTTGTACTTTTGCTAGTGTGCTCCAGATAACAGAAAGCATAATTGAATTTCCATGGTTCATTCAGCCTTCGGATTCCTTGCTGAGATTTCTTAAAGAAAAGACAGTTAATGCGGTTTGAAAGGGTTCACCTCAGTTGTGTGGGACAACCCGTGAAACAATCACCAGATAATAAAAACTTTCAATTCAGTCTTGACTCAGTCTAGAAGGATATCCCTAAAGTCATTTTTATTGTGTTCTTCCTCTTTACTTCAAATGACATGACACAAGTTTAATTTATCAGTAAAAGAGGTTTATTTTCTGGATTCAGCAATTCTGAAAAGAACTTTTCCTGTAAATGAATGTTTTATTTTACATGCTTCTAACAGTACAAAGCCTTTTGAGCAGCTGCCTCATTTGTTTCTTCCATCCTCTGCATCATCTAGGAAAAATACATATATAATGAAGGATAAGTAATCAGGTAGGAGATGTTGGGGGAGAGGTTATATACGTGGTATATTTAAAATAAAAATCTAATTTTGGTCTGGCATTAAAATTTTCTGGTTGGGCAGCATAATTTTTAACTGGGAATCTTGATAGCAGTGGCTAAAATCTCTAGGCCTGGGTCAGTAGGCATCTGTATTGCATTCTGTCAGGTATCAGTCATGATACTTGCCAGGCCTGATACTCCCAGTTATAGCATTCTATGGTCATACGATTTGTAGAAGGTATAGGGTGTTTTTTTCTTCAGTTAGAGTTTTAGGACTTCATTATTCTTCATATCCAAATCAGATAAGTAACTTGTATTCTTTCAAAAAATGTTAGTGAATTCAGCATGCAACATATGTGCCAGATTGGTAATATATTGAAATAAAAAATGATCAACAAAGCAAGTTTAAAATGCCATGATAAAGCATCATTTATTCCAGAAATTAGAGTCTGTGTCTTTGTCCTCTAGAGGTGTCTCAGAGAGTCAAATTGATGTCTTGCATGTACTGCTAACTGATTGTGTGGAAATTTTTTTAAGTTCACTTTTTCTTTATTCTTCTGTCTTTTTTACCCATCTTCCCCCATTGTAGCAAATTAGACGGCCGGATGAAAGCAAAGGAGTTGCTAGTAGAGTTGGATCCCTCAAAGTAAATATGTTTCTAACATTTATTTTGCAAGTTTTCTTCTATAGCCTACACTTGTCCTTTTGAAGGGGGAGGTGAGGGGAGGGAGGGAAGGGGCTTTTCCATTTCTCACCATCCCATCATTTTTATTTCAGTATTCTTATTGCTGTTGGGTCACATTTTGTTTGTTTCTGTGCTACACATAGAACAACCTACTGAAGGCAGGCTGCTGGTTAGTTAGCTTTTAATGTCACCACAAATAAGAGATAGTAAGAACTTTCTTGAAGTGCCTGTAATTTGCTGATCATGATTAAACCACTTCTCTGATCTGTTGTTTGTTGTCTCTTAACTGCCTGTTACATGGAGAAGTGACTTACTCATCTTCAGACTACTGCTTCTCATCTTGAAACATAATTAAACTTTTATAGTGCTCACACTTACTGCATTTAATTCTGCAAAGACCATTACAAGAGAGTTGAATATTTCATGTATACCTAGCCTTTAAATCGGAAAAAAACAGAGTAAATAAAGAGGAAATGAGAGAGAGATTCATGTGAGGCTAATAAGAATGGAGCCACTGTTTCGCTAATCATTAGTCCCTTCTGCCTTTTTTATGTTTGTGCGAACATACTCAAATATTTAGAGCACTTAACAGAACAGGCGGATGTCTAAATCATTACCCACATGCATAGTGTTACACTTTAATAAATGGTTTAAAACACAGGACGTAATCTATACCAAGATGCTGATCGTGTGCAGTCCAGGCCATTCTGTTAAGGCTCCATCTCAACAGTTGCCTCTTTTTCAACCGTCCACTTTTTCACTTTTTTTCCACTTTATTTCCTTTTAGCACTTTCTCAAGCACTAATTATTTAATTTTTCTTCTGCACTCTCCTTGCCTTTCCTGCCTTCTTGGTTTTTTGATCTTTTGTTTCAGTTTTGTATGTAAGTGTATTGCCTTTGTTCCAGGACAAGCCATCCTCTCTGTTCTTTAACGCTGCTCTACAGCTGCTCTTTGTGAAAATGTTATTTCACTGAGCATTAAAGAAGGGGAGGGGGAGGATTAGTTATGCACCTCTTTCCAGTAATGCCACCCTTTAAATTGATCTCAGCGTAGAAAAAGAAGCCAGTTGCTATTTGTTTATACAAGTTATAGCTAGAGGCATCTGTAGCATTCCTCACTGTCTGTGAGGCTTTGTCTTTTCATCTTGTGTTTTGGGAAGAGGTTTTAGTTACAGTGTAGATGAGAAGAGCACTGTACACGAATGGGGCACTGGTTCAGTGGGAGACATTCCGGACCGCTGAATTCACATGGAGGAAAATACAAGAGAGCCGCAGTTTCTATGCTGTTTTTGAAAATCGTCTATGTAATTACTGTGACCTGTGCATTTCAATGGGGCATCATATACAATTCTAGATACGTAATGCATATACATATGCAGAAGATGTAGCTTATTTAGGTGCTGGGGTTCACCTATTATTTTTATGAACACCTAATTTAGGATTATTATTTCTGTATCTGACTGTCCAGAATTTAATTTCAGGAGCCAAAATATATATTTAGACATAAAATCTTATATGAATATCCTTATAGAAAATGGGAAGTCCTAACTGATGTTCCCAAATGTGAAAATTTACCTCTAAAAATCTTTTTGTGATGGAAATAAATTTTAGAACACAAGCAAATAAATAAATAAATGAACAATGTAGCAGAGATTCAGTAGCTTTAGAATGATCTGTCTGTTGATTTTTCAATTTTTTTTCCTGTACTGAAAAAAGAGCTGTGTTAATCAAGCAAAAATATCTTGTTTCCAAGTCTACTGAGCTTGTACGTCTGTGTTGTTCAAAGCACTTTGATGTCTTGAAATGTTTTGCCAGAGGCAGTGAGAAATGTGTTATGCTATGATTTATTAAAAAAAAACCCAAACAAAAAAACCCCACAACACATAAAGAACAAAAGAAAAAAAGAAAAAAAACCATGACAAGAGAACAGGTTGCTTTTTCAATTCATTTTCTGATGTTTACATGTAGCTCCATCGAAAGCTGGAGGAGCTCAGAGATCACCTAGAAGGCAATGTCAAAGGATGCTCTCTCCGAGTAAATGTACGATTTCACTCGGTGATCTGTTTTTTTAAAACTTCCGCTGGCTGGTAACACCGAATCTGATTGGTTTGTCCTCTCATCCCCATCTTTTTCCTTTCTCTCTTTCTTTCTCCCTTTGTGTTTTCTTTCTTTTCTAGCTGGGGTTTCATTTTAATGTGTGTGAGAAACCTGACCTACTTGACAGGTTTTGTTTAAAAGAATATCCTACTGCATTTTAATGAATGCTAATCAAACTGCTTGGCTTTACAGCAACTAAAAAAAAATCCCTTTCCAAAACTGAGGTTACATATCTAAAAGCTTCCTGAATATTAAACTTAGCAACAAATAAAATGGATATCCATAATTTAAAGGATAAAAATATCTTCTGCGAGTGATTGATAGCCTTACCTGAACTGAAAGCTATGGCTGATACAAGGTAACCCAAAAGCATATAGGTTCACATGTACCTCTGTCTTTTCCTTTAATCTTTTTGGGTTCCTATTTTATCTCACAAAGTAGGTTAATATTTGGTTGAATGCCAGCTATGCAAATTTTGTTGCTTGTTTTTTTAGCAGACTAATATAAAAAAATCTGCAGCATATTTCTTATGCATTAAATTTGTTCTTTAATGAAAAAAAGTCTAGAGAAAAGCATTAGGACCTAGTCTATCAGTCATGACACCCCTTTAAAGTCACCCATTTTTCACAGAACTATTTCATAAAGCAACTCAAATCCAACGTAACAATACAGATAGAAGTACCTCGTGTTTAGGAGTTCACCTCATAAAATAAGATCAGCTTTTCAGCAATTCGTTCTATAGAAGTGAATTTCAGTTGCATAATTTAATGTATAATGAAAATTAGAGAAAAAGGACAGTTGTGAGCATAGTAGATGTGAAAGTTAGTATCCATTTATCTCTTTACACATCCATTCAGTGAAGATTCTCAGAATAATTTCTTTAGATTCATGTCCTGTTTGTGTCTTCCATACACTATGACTGTTGTCATTCTCAGCACTATCATTCTAATGCATAATCCAGTATGGTTATATAGTGCAAGGTAGTTTTGGTAATGATAATGATTTGATAACTCTTACCCCTTTTGGATGCATTTGCATATGCAGCTATGTATCTGACATAAAGTTGATTTCTGCTCATTGTCAAATAGAAGTCTCTGAGTTTATAGTCTTTTGCAGGTCAAATACAAGGAAATTGAGCTGCTAATATATTGCAACTTTCTATAAAATAAATTTGATTAAAGGACTTTTTATCTTTTCCCTGGCAAATCTTAAAAAGTTTTTGGGGGAATAAACTGTGTGATATTTTAGATTTGTTGCTATCTCAAATTTATTAGTCATAACCAAGACAAAGCAAGTTCCTTTACTGTAGACTCCTCACTTTTCATGATATAGTACTAGTGAATAAATATAAAGCCACTTTGTACTACAAAAAAGGTGTTCTAATCACACGTTATTTCACAGAATGTCACGTGGGGAAAGGTTTCAAATGAAAAGCTGTGAACGCATTAACCATGACAAATTATTTGTCATGAAATTGTCCTGTTCCGCTGTGCCACTTTATCTGTTATGTCGTGGCCGTACCCCACACAATGTAAGTAAGGAAGTCAGATTGTGAACTAAGAAAAGTTCCGTATATTCTGCATATGCCCTTCAAGTTTCTTAAAACAAGCAGGACACATTGCAAGTGTGATAACATGTAACTAAAATCTGCTGCTTTGTCACTGCTGCTCTGATTCATGCTGTAATAATGGATGTTTTAGGTAAGGCAATGTTTTAAAAGACAATATACAAATGACTGATCAAAGAATAGAAAAAATCCTTACTAAATAGTGGACAATTGGAAAGAAAATAATTGAGGGATCTGGTAATAGTTCATATTTAAAATAATTTTCATCTCTTCCATACTGCTTTTGGAAGGGGGTTTAGATGTAAGTTGTTAATACTCCTACAATGCGGCAAATGTATTGAATGGTGTGGGAGGGGGAGCATGTAGTATCTGATGGCCAGCCCCATAAGTGAAAATGAAATGCTATTGCACAATTGTGTATACTATTAAGGTGGAACCTTTGTTCCAGAATGAATTGCAAAGACATGCTTTCCAGATAAAATTCAAAGGCCATTTGAAATATGTAGGAGACATTGGAATTCTGCAGAATATCCCAGATTCTACCAACAGTTTAGAAAGCCTGCCAGATATTTAAAATAAAATTACAATGAAAACTTGTATGAAAATTTGAGTTAATTAAGCAATTTGGGGGTTTCAATAGTTTTCATTTTAAAACACTACTTTTAATATCAGCAGTAATGCATAACCATTTACAAAAAAAGTTACCCTGACCTGAGGTTTGTTTTTCCATTTCTTCTTGAGATCTTCATTCATCTTCCTTGCAGCTATTCCACTTCTTTTCATGGCTTAATCCTTTGACGTCTCCCAGAGACCTATGTTTGAAGCTGAACTTAAATATTGTTTAGAAAAATTAGTCTTCTGTCGCTTGGACACATTAGCATTCCCCACTGTTCAAATTAATGCAGCAGTAGCAAATAAGTGCATTAGCTACTGAGATGACCAACAGTGAAACAGCTGACTGGTTTATATTTTAGAACTCATAATACCTGCTAAAATTGATACCTTCCTGAAAGTGTGGAGTTCAGCTGAGAACAATACTGCTTCAATCTGTGGTTTGAAGATATATTTTTTTTTTAATTGTGCAGGCTAAGAATTTTAAATGCAAGTTCAAGTTCCACAGAAAAATGTTTTGGAAAGCCCATCAGAAAAAAAAATTAAATCTAAGTATAGAAGTTCTACACAGAGTTCCCAAGTAATATGCAAAACAGTTTCTGTGTGGCTTTTGACCAGCATAGTTCCAAACCAAAGGTTCTGGTTTTGTTGACGCAAAAGCTTCTCAGAATTCATAGCAGAGGCCAAATACTGTCTGTAGATGATGTTTAATGAAATCGGGATTATTATTTTTCATATAGAATTGTATCTCTGAGAGTCTGCGGTCTCCTGCATGCAGTGTTCTGTCTTACTTTAAGTACCCGCCTTCTTTGATCATGATGAAGGATTACATTTACGGGGCATTTATTGCTGGTCTTAATATTCCATTATTAAAGATCTGAGTCAAGCCAGTAAGGCCCTTAGACTAACAACAAATTGCCCTTGCAGCCTTTGAACAAGATTCTCAGTTGTTGCAAATGGGCATAGCTCTTTTCAAATCGTTCTCACGGTGGGGAATTTCTGTGACTGACAACGTGGCCCCTTAACTTGAATGTTCATGGGGGAAAAGAGCCCAACAGCTCAAACGATAGCACATTAGCTTCACTTAACGTAATATATCGGGGTTGTCCGGTAGCATACAAAATGAGGAGAGCTGCCCCCTCTCTCTCAGACTGGAAGAAACAATCACTGGAGTTCATATATGACAACAAATTGTAAGCAGAGTAGGTGGTAGATTACAGAATCATCAAAGGAGCTTGGAAAAGTATTGACATTTAATTTTAGTAACACAGAAGCAATACGCTTACAAAATGCTGAAATCAGACAGATGCTTAAAAATGGAGACTAGTTAGCAAGAAAGCAATGACATAGAAATGATCAGGAAATGATAAGCATGCAGCAGATTAAACAGTCTCATTGTGTGATCCTATTGAAAATAAAACAAACAGCAGTCACTATGTGCAGAAGTGTGGTATGAGCATAATCCTTTCCTCAAGAACATTAGATCATTTTGAGACTAGAACGCTTGAGCATACCTTCAATTTCATCATTATGAGAAAATGACATAGGTAAATTGAGAGTCTATACAAGTATGAATAACAAAAAAAGAATTTGCAGTGATTGAGATACAGAGATTAAGGAAAATTGTGTGTGTGTGAGCGCAGGGAGAAATCAAATATACATGTGTCATTGAAGGGAATATTATCATTTGCTTCTATACAACTGGAACTATGAAAAAGAAAATAAAAAATTAAAGTGATTAAATACTAATAGGAATAAGACTGAAGTTAAATGATAAGTTTAGCCTAGATATTAATGAAAATATGGATAATTAGACCACAGGATAATTTGACAAGGAAAGTAATAGCATTCCACTTATAGTAGTTGTCTAAGAGAAGATTAAAGAGTACACAAGTGTCTAGCATACCCCTTGCAAGTTAGTGTGAGGAGTAGACAACATGAGTCAAGTTCTTCAAAACTGCGGGGTACAATTCCAGACCTCCTCATTGTTGTTTTTTCTGTTTATCTAGTTGCTGATACTTAAAAAAACTGCTGCTGTGATTTTTCTTGCTGTTACTGCATTCCTTGGATCCTCACCTGCAAAACCAAAGCTAATGGTTCTTCTTTTTCCATGCTGTTGCAAGACAAACCATGGGAACGATGGTTGGACATTATTTATGATAATCTTGATTACAGACTCATCCAAAAGTCTTAGGTGAATAGCAGAACCCCTGTTCAGAGCAACAGCACACCTTATCTTAGGAAGCTTTCAAAGCAATGTTTCTAGAGACAGCTTTTGCTCTGTCCAAAGGGGTCTCTCTGGTTTTTCTTTTTTCTCCCCGCCCCCTACATTTTTTTAACAAAATAGACTGTTTAAGAATAATACTTGATTTCTTAAAACTGCATTTTCTACTCTTTCTATTTGTCTGAAGGAATTTTCTATTTTTGACTTAATCCTTCTGCAAATCATCTCACTATAAGAAAATATTTCATCTGGTGAAGAAGATGCTGAGTGTCTGTGAACATTTAAGAGGTTGTGAAGTGATTCAGATTTCATTAGAAGAGCAGACAAAATACACAATGCCAGAAAGGTACAAAAATATTTTCAGAGTATTAAAAAATTTTCAGTGAAGAAAGAACAGCAGTATAGAAATATATAATGGAGGTGTAAATGAACACAGACAAATTTGACTGTCATATTTCCTGGAAGTGATATTTTATATTTCAGTGAAGAATTATGAAATACACATTTGAGATTGAAGAATATTCATGACAGGCTTTTTGTGAGTACCATGTTCTCTGCTCAGTCCATCATAATGCCTAAGTCAGCAAGTGGTCACTAACAATTTATGTGGAAATTCTTGCTGGGTTCATCTTTACCACAAATATATGCAAACTGCTGTACAGATATTAATTTTGTTGAAGTCTAAGGAAGTTTTAATGGGGCTTCTGATAATTCATTTTTCCACCACTAAAAAAAAATCAAGAGGAGATTTTTAATGCTTTTATAAGAACCGTGTCTTTTTAAATTTCATTTATTAGGCTACTTTTACTCTTTCTTCACAGCCAATTGTCATTAGATCATTATTAATCTAACAAAAGTTAGGGGGGGGGGGGGGGGGGGGACAACACCAAAACCAAAAACCACAGAACTTTGACTTCTTTTTGTAATTGAAACATGAAATGTTTTCAACCAAAGAAAGGATTTTCAGATTTGTTAGGAAAAGAAATCCTATAAATAACCTGAGAGTCCTTTTTTAATACTTGAGTTATGTGTGAATGATTAATAGTATAGAAAAATGGGTATATTGTATAAAAAGGGTTTCTTAAGCAATCAGTAAAACTATAGTGTTACCAACTAACTTGTGTTTGTGCTGAAAGCTTTCGACAGTGGACAATGTCCCTCAAGAATCACAGCACATTACATTGTTAAGGACATAATCTGCAGATTTCTACTGACCTATATCTGGCCGTTAATCATTTAACTTTGCAAGTTATTCTGGTTTTTGGGGTAGTGAGGTTGAAGAAAAACCTCCATTGTCAAAATGCTGGTTCTGAGCATCTGAAAACATAAAGGTAATACAGGGAAGAATAGGGCCTCTAATGGGTTCTCACATTGTACCCTTTGCAGAGTTAGAATAGAACTAGTATTTTTAAATGAAAGAGATTGGTAAAGCTTCATCTTAGAATACATTATTGTCCTAAGGATAGTGTTGTCAGTTATTTAGAGGAGGAGGATTGATAGTTGTCTTGATACATTGATAGATTCGCCATTAGTTTTAATTATTTTATAAATACAGTACTTTTTTTTTTTTTTCTTTTAAGAAGCTTCCACCTTAAAAGGCATAAATTTGGAGTTTCTGAAATAGCTGGTCGTGGAAACTTAATGAACCCCCTGCTATTACCTCAGTGCTGGAACCACCTATACAGAAAACCTTCTGAGACCCTTACTGTGCCACCATTTCTTTTTTAACGATGTTTTCTTTTCCCCACTGCACAACCAGGCTCGGCTCCCTTCGTGCTCATCCACCTATAGTGTTTCTGAGGTATACTTTGCACGTGTTCTCTCACACAGTCGACCTGCTCGCCCATCATACTTTTTTGGTTTTATTTACTTTTTTCTTTTTTGCATTGCACCGCGCACAAGTGGGGAAGAATCAGCTGGGGGGGCAGATTTTGCATGATCAATCTGCAGCCATGTTCAGCATGGTTTTAAAATCACTATACCAGTCTGGGACCACCATGATGTGTAGTCTAGCTAGGCAACTGCTACATAACATACAAGCATAAAATATATAATTAAAGCATCCTTAATTATCTCTTACATTAAAAATAAAAATAATAAACTTACAGATATCTAGGCTGCAAAATGCCTCACTGGTTAGTCTCACCCATTTTCAGCCAGTGAAACTGGAAAGACTCTGTAAAGATGGCCATCACATTATGATTACTAACTACCTGTCTAGATATAGGTGGTTTTATGATATCTGAAGTTCATTATTAATTCCCAGAGCTTTGGCTTGGGTCCTGCCAAAATGCATATACTGTTGTAAATACTCCCTTATTAGCTTCATGATAGTCTTCCATAATAAGGTATAGTACCATCTTAGCAAGAATTGAGAAGAAAAATACGTACAATTGTAATTGGGATGGAAAAAAAAAGGAGAAAGATATTAAGATAAACTAGAATTCACAACATCATGGGATAAAAGCAAAATTTATAAAATACTGTCAAATTAATGCCATGACCCACAGTGTAAAGATTAGGCTTCAGCATTTTATTATAATTGGTTAATGGATGACTATTAAAAAGATGGACTTGAGGTTTTCTGCAATACTGAATCAGTCTTGAGCACATACAGTTAATTATTCTGTATTTTAAAAGAATCCCTTAAAGTTGACAAGGTCTCTTAAAGAGATGACAGTTCGCTCTCTCACACTGTGGGCCAAGTTCTAGACCTGATGTGAATGTTCTACTAATGAGCATCATACAAAATGCAATCACAAGGAGCTCACCTACTCAGTAACTTTGTCCCTAACCAGGAAGATCTGTGTGTAAGCAATACCTTGCTGATTTGTGTCTAATTTGTTCTCAAAAGCTTCAGCTTCTCAAGCAGTCATTCCTAGCACTTCCTTATCCTTGGTGATAGAAAGGGTTTTTCCTAGTTTCAGTGTATGAACAGGCAAAAGATCTAATCAAAAAGTTTTTAAGAAGAAAGATGCTTACCAGTTTTTCTGTCATAGATGAATAGTTGCTGTCTGGCTCAACCGGGAGACAAGCCGCTTTAAAGATAATCAAGTATGTGTTCTTAAAAGCACCTGATACATATTCTGCAGTGTGTTGTGCCTTGTTACTGTATTATATGAAAGCCTGACTGTTTTTATCATGATTATCATCAGAACACCAATATGGAATAAATAAGTAATACTATACTCATACACATACAAAGAAACTTTTTTCTAAGCTAATACAGGAGCAAGAAATTAGGTTTAGTGCTTACAGGTGCAAGACAAATGCCATCCTCGCTCAGCCATTCTTCTGAATGATCTTCTTAATTCTGAAATTAAGAAAAAGCACTGGATCAACAGGCATTTCAGCCTGATGAGACTTTGTTTCCAAAGAATCCAACCGTGACAGTTCACATCAGCAAAAATAGTGAACATGCTCTTATGGATTATGAAGTAAATAAGCCACTTTGAGGGAAACTGAACCCTTCTTGTTTTGTCTGCAACTTCAGCCATTTGTCCTTTTCACGTTCTGGAGGGATCACTGTCTTCAAAAGAAATACAAAGCAAGGTATTGTGGCTGGTGACTGGTCAACATGTATGGGTCTCCTGCTTGATCAGATTCCAAAAACTATTTTGCCTTCTTCAAAGCTATCAGGCTGTAGTACCAGTTAGTGATACGGGAACAGTTAGATTCTCCTACAGTTGAAGAAGAAAACTGGAGTATTAAGTGCATGAAAACTTAGTGAACACTGTCCACAAAGGATGGCTATGCAATTTTTAATAGTCTGCTAGCTGAAGTATCAAGGTGACACTGCAAGACTGTACAAGCAATTTGTCCTTTATACTCCATCCAAAGGGAAGATCTTCATATCTAAAATGCTGATAACCTGGCTGCCTGGTGAACTGGATCTTGTGATGCAGTTAAAAAATTTCCAGCTGATCAGATTTTCACGCTTATGAAACATAAAGCGCAAGACCTAGACTGCCCTCTTTTAAACTGCAAACTGGAGGTGTAAAAAAAATATGGGTATGTTCTTCTGTGGTGGCAGGATAGCACCCTGTGTATTTTTGAACAGACCATTTGAGCCAATGATAGATCCAAAGGAACAAATCAATTGAAACTGAAGATTTCTGTGGCAATTGTAGCTGTTTGAAGAGGCAAGGAGGTATTGGAGATTCTCTGGAGTTCATAAAGGATTTGTAGTGTAGTTTTTAACTTTGTCAGAGACTCTTCATTCAGAAATACAGCTTGTCAGGTTGCATGTCTAGCAATGCTCAATGTAATTATTTTGGAAAATGGCTGCTATGAGTAAACAACAAGCTGACATCTAAATGATACGATAGAAAACCTTCCAAACTGAGGTATTGTTAAATCGAGTCCAAAAGCCTGCCATTAGTTTTGATCAAGGGGAAGAAAAGGAGTAATGTTGTATTGCATAATGTGTCATATCCAGGGGGGAAAAAAGGACCACACTTTTGATAGGATCTCAAGGTTGTTTCTTGTGTCTGCACCTATTTTTGTGGTTCTTACTCCAAGAAAATATTTACCTTGAACTGATTCTTAAGCACCAAGTTCAGAGCTTCTTAATTTTATATGTCCAAGTCATTACCAAATAGCTTTGGACCTTCACAGGACGTCAGGAACACAGAGATGAGAGAAATGGAATCAATGCTGTGGGAAGTCAGCTGAATGTGCCTTCTGACAAAGGTATAACAAAATATAAAAGAAAAGATAACCTGATATAAACAATTTCTGGAATCTGTTTTTCGGAAATAGACATTATAGATTCATCATGAGAAGTTTCCTTACAATTTTAATTCTTGAGAAAAGCTCTGGAATTGGATTAATTGGCACTCCTAGACCTAAGATTGCCAAAAAGGAAAGTGAGTGTACTATCAGGGACTTTTTTCTGCTATTACGTAGAAGGTCCTTGATTGAAGAAGTGAAAGATCTTCCAGCAGAAGAGAAACGGAATCTATGTATTCTGCATTGTGGAGGATTTGCAGTAGAATTTGCTGCCCTTTTTTTTTTTTTTTTTTTTTCATAGAAAACATCCTTGTAGAGGTTATTTTGCATCTCAGAGTCCAATAATTAGGAAAAGCTTCTTTTCACCTGTTCCTTTTTATTGTCAGCAGTTGCACTGGTGAAACTGTGGATGTGGTCAACTGATGCCTATGTGAGAGGAATGGGCAGAAATTTTTTAAAAACTTCTGCTTACCTTTAGTTACAGAAAGGTTTTCATAGTTTGTTGAATTCCAGGCATTATAGAGTAGTAGTACTATATACCTACTTAGCCCCAGTCCGCACCTTAACAATTCCACTTGTCTAGAATGAGGTGCTGTCTTTGGTTCAATTCAATTAAATCAAAGTGAGTTTCTTTAAAATTGATTCCCTTGTGGCAAGAGAAGTAAAGCTTTAGTGCTCTAAAATGGTATAATGATAAAATATAAATTCATATTCTTTTTTAGTTTCACAATACGCAATAAAGGTTTTCCCCCTTCATGAAAACCAGTTAGCTTCATGCCTGTAATTTTTATAAATGTTAGCAAGACTACTTAAATGATTTTTCTAAAAGTAGAAATATTAATTAGGAATGGTGCTGACTTAGCAGTTGTGCAGTATAGTATGTGTGTAATATAGCTATAATTTACATATTATCCAGTTGTCACAAAACATAGTTATTTTTTTAATAGCAGTAGTTCACTTAAGAAATTACTAAATTAAATTGGCTTCACTTACATTTTTAGAAGTACTCTGACTTGCGCTTGTGTCTTAAAAATACTGTACAAAATGTAAAACTAACAGATTGACCAATGAAGGTCCACATTCTCCTAATTTTTAAAATTACACTTACTATGCAATGGCCCCATTTTTTTATCCTTATTTGTATCTCAGACTTTTTATTACCAGCATCAATCTCTCTCTCTCTCTCTCTATCTCTATCTCTATCTCCCTCTCCTCTGGCTTCTGCATGCGCTATGTGTTTGGCTAAAAGCATAATGAAGGAAACCTTTAGATCTGCTTCTTGAAAGTCTAGTGGCAGCAAAATGTTTACTGCAGTGCTATCTCCTGCTTTCTAAAAAAAAAAATGTTTTTCAAAGAGGGAGATGCTCAAGTCTGTAGCTTGTCATGTTTAATTTAGCCTCATTGAGTGGTTAGAACATGATGCCTGGTGTTGTGAAAGATCTGCAAAGTTTTATGTTAGTTTTCTCTCCCACAAAGTACATTATTCTCATAAAAATAGTTTTGGAATATGTGTTGGCTGCATACAGATTGATGGGATTTGATTGTATATTTAGTATTGTTACTAAAACAACAGAGACTTGTATTATCATACCTGATAATACAAGAAAAGAGGGACCAGTACAGGGAATTAAGTATCAGCAGTATTCAGAGAACAAGAGGCAATACTGTTTCCTGCAACAGGTAGTTGACTTCAGAAGTTCATTCAGAGACTGCAGGAAGATTTTTAAGTGCTCTAGGTTAACGTATTCTATATAGTATACATTACAAAATGTTGTAAATAACTGAATCTTGTTCTTTAAAACCAAAGACAGGGAAGACTCTGTTTCTCCTTCTGCTTAGGCTAGTTTGAATAGAAGGTAGTGCTGAAACACCAAGAACTTCTACTCTGACTTTCGGATGTTTACCACCAGCATAGAACTTAGAATTCAATTTTAGGTACAAGCTGTTAAGTTCACTGTTGATATCTGTGGTAGATAGTTGTTGACTACTTTTGACAGTCAGATTCAAGACCATCCTTCATGTGTGCACCATAAGCCCAGCATTTTGAATTTGCTACCTACCTGGAAGTTCTGCATCCAGGACTTCCAGAAGGCTCTTCTGGCTCCAAGAAGTTATGCCAGCTTCCTCGTGCTGGCTTAAGAATGTGGCATTCCCTTATACTTTGTCATCCTTCTTTTAAATTGGGTTTCTTACTCTTTTATTGAAAATATTTCTCTCTAGATTTCTAACCAGTGGGCCAATTAATGCAATTTTTGAGGTAGTTTATTCTGATGTTATAACTTAAAACTTTCCAGAAGCAGTTTGCCAGGTAAAAAATTTGGAAGAATTAATGTAACCATGATAATTGACTATGCAATTGTCAAATAACTGAAAAGGTCTTCAGTCAATTCTTAGGCACCCCAGAATACTTTAATGTCAGTATTGTTTTTATAATTATGGAAATATTTTAATATAAAGGAGAATCCTAAGTGAATATCCATACACAATGTCTGAAACTTGAATTGCATCATTAAAGGCGTGTCTCTAGCACTGTTTTTGAAGATCATAACAACAAGAAAAGTATGAGATAATTCTAAGAAATGTAAATAGATCTGAAATGCCATAGGTGGTCTTTAGACTTTCAATATAATGAGTGAATTATATGGTTTTGTTATTGGTCAGATTGTTAGGCTGGTTTTGTACTCAGTATTTATGCCCTTGACTTACACATTTTTGAAAACATTATGCGCAAACTTGATTAGAGTGGCACAAAGTTTCTATTTTGTTACATCAATTAACTTCTACGAATATATCCCATAAATAGGGAAAGCACAAACAAAATGAGTCCCACTTAGTAATTTTTGGAACAGGATTTCCTTTTTCTTTGCTTTTTCTTTTGCAAACTTTTCAGTCTATATGTCAGCTGGAGATTTTTTTTATTTTTATTTTTTCAGTTTAGAGAATTTCATTCACCCCTTATAATCACAAAGTGACATAATTGAAGTGAAGAAGTGTTTCAGGAGATGGAAGACCACGACCAATAAGAGTGGACCTGTGCCTTTATTTTCTCTAACATGAGATCACTCCCGTGGCATAAACAACAATTGCTCTTTTTTACAATTTTTACAATTAAGGCTATGCCTTGGATAGGGGAGACAAAATGAGGTAAATGTAAGCAATTTCTCTCCATTCTCTTCTCTGCTTCCAAGCAGAAGTCCAGCAGATAGAGAATTGGTTCTTTACATCTGACATAAATATACTGATCCACTGAAGAAAAATTGCCACATTAAATTGAGATTGCCTATCTCATTGCCTTATGAATGCCATATGCTTTGTAGAGATGGTCTTTGAAATTATGTTTTTCCATTAGAGGGAATGCTGACGTTTTCATATTGTTTATGGACATGGCTTTAATTAATTTGCCAGGTATGTCCTTAGCAAGATCCTCAGCTTGAAAACAGAAAAATATCTTTATTAAAAAAAATATATGTCTTTATGTATCTGTGATATCTACAGTTCAGAAGTAAATGAACACAACAGAGCCAATAAGCATCCACTAATCATTTGGGTTTTGTCCAGCTATATTGGTACAATCAGCTCCTGGTTTTCTGTGTTATTTTTCTGCAGTTGCTAATAGAACAATAAGGTTTTAAGTAAAATTAGAGTTTTTAGCTATTTATCTTTCAAGTGTGAACAAGAGGTCAAAGCTGTCTATTTGGCAATTGCCATTTAAATAATTACATTTTTTCTACTGCATTTTGCTTTTCTAATAGTACTACCTTACTCTGGACTTAAGAAAAATAAATGAATTAAAATTCTTACTTTTAGAGAAACGTGGTTTCCTCAATGCACATGAAAATGCAAAAATTTATGAAAAGGCAGTGATCTGGTTTCCTTATTTGTAGAAAATAGCTTGGCTAGTTCTATCTTCATTCTTGTTGTTGGGATTAGTGGCTGCACAAAATATCTTCCATAGCATTCTCTCTGCCATACCAGAATAGAGAACTGTTCTTGCTACAAGAGCTAGATGTCATACCAAGAAAGGCATTCATGACAGCTCGTGAGTGAAAGTGCAGCAAAACTTCAAGTTACATCAGGAAGGAGAGTGCGTTATTGCAATAATCTGATCACGGTATACATGAATAACTTCGATGAATGACATCTTAGATATTTACAATAAAATTAATTTTAAAAATTTCATTAAGAAATGTTACTATATTTGTACTTTAAATACAATTTATTGTTTACCTGCTGCTGAGTCTTAAATTAGATCCATTATTAGTTCATACATTCAAAATAGAATCAAAATTTTACTTAATCCTACAGCCTCTCTTTGCATGGTACTTACCTTGTGACTTCTGTCAAATAAGATTATCCCTTCCTATTAGTGTTTTACACTTATTCTTTTGTACTCTACTAATAAGTTCAGTTCAAGCACTAAGTTCATTTACAAAGAACTATTTAACATTCAGGAGAGTGGTAAAAACTGGGATTTTGAATGGCATCTCATTTCATATTTCAGGTTTTGGTTTAAACCTTATCTATTTAACTTATCAAAATTGTAATACATTTTTTCTTGATTTTTATTATGGTAAAATGCTTCCCAGCTCTGCATTTATCAGAAAGAGAATAAATAAAATTCAGTGTGTCTATTAGGAAGCATAGGCACCAAGAAATTGAATGATAAAATCGCAGCTATTTTCCAGATAATGTTATATACCTGTCTGTATTTTAAAAATCAAGTAATTCAGAATAATTTCTGTCCTTCCCCATATGGAACTTTAAAGTTCTTTGCTTTTTGTTTCAAGACAAGTCTTTATATTTCAATTTTAAATGCGCATTTCTGAATTTTTCCCTTTCTTCTTCTTCCACAAAATAGGGACACGTTTCAGCCTGCCTTATGGTAGAGATGTGCAATCCTTTATGAAAAAAATTAGATCATGTCAGAGAGCTATGAATGTCATTTTCCTTTTGATTGGTTATAGTTTAGACTCATGTATGAAATCTACATTTGCATTTTCCAAAATCAATCTTGTCATTATTTCTCTATCATTACATCCATTTAAGAAAAGGGTTTTTTTCCATTTTCTTGTGCTGTACCATACCTTGGACTGTACAGCTTCAAAACTGGCTTGATTAGATATAACCGTGAGATTTCTTTTTTAGACAACCACTGTTTTCTTTTTAAATCCAGTAGCAAGCTGCTCACCAGCATACAATGTTTAGTATGTATTTGTTTGGGTTTTACTACTTAAATCAGTTTGTTTGAGAAGCTCTCTAGGTTCAGCTCCCAAAGCAATCTAACTCTTCAGAGTCAGCTTCAGCAATAGAATCTATGGAAAATTAGTCTAGAGTCTGAAATAGTAATAAATCAAAGTAGATCAGAGCTTCTATTACATCACTATTATGGCTTTTGGAGTAATCACTGATGTAAAATACCATATGTGTGATCTAATTTACATGTATCTCTAGTGGACAGTGTCTCTTTTAACACATGGTAATCAAATTAAATATACAGAGCCGTGTCAGTGTAAGTAACGTATAGCTCAAATGTCAGTGGGTTTCCCATCAGTGCTCCCTACCTTATCTTCCTGTTTTTCCAGTTTTTCAAATGCAGTGTTGTAACATGGAAACAAGGTTTTTTGCTAAGCCTAATTACCATAAAGTTTTTCATTTAAGAGCTGGAGGGGAGAAAGAATGTCCTTATTCACAGTATTTTCCATATCCCTTTTTCTTCTATGAATTTCCAAGATTCGGTGCTGCTAGAAGCCCAGCCAAATTAATATTCTGTTCTCGGGCACATAACTGCTGTAGGGAGGCTGGTGGTTGCCATTGTGCTGGACCTTGCAATCCAGACTGCCAAATTCAAGACAGCACTAAAGGAATCTTATCCTTTTGAGCCTTTGGGGCTCAAAGCAAAATCTAATATGCAAATCCTCTTCCTGCATTTGTATTTCTGATCACTTTCAAAAATAATTTCTAACTTGGGTTTGACAGTATAGTTCACAGTACAGCATTTGCTTGATTCCAGCCTCTCCTTTCCATAGCTTATGAACCCTCTGAAATCATCATGTCATTCATCCATGATGACTCTGATTTCACTTTAAGTATTCTCCTCAGAGGAGTACAGTCTGTGTTTCTGCCTCAACTCAAAGGCGGAAACCTAGCTCTTCGTACAGTAAATTCACCGTAGTGATATTTACTGCTCAGATGGATTCACAGACTGAAGCTTTATTTTTCTTACAGTTGTTGCTCCCTAGTTTGGATCTTAACTTAGAAGAGCTTTATTCATTTTTATACTCAAAAGTGTACAAGTCTGAGGTTTTGCCTGAATACTGTATACATCATATATATGATAATATACACCATATGTAAGAGTATTGTTACCTGTGTTTATTAGTTTTTGCTCTTGTACTGGAAGCCCTTCAAATTTGATGCTCCTAGCTCAAATAAAAAGTTTAAGCTTAACTAAAATCAATGACTTTGGAGTTACACCAGTGCAGAAATTCTGATTGGACCACATGGGGAAACGTATGTTTTGTTCCTGCTCATATGGTTAAAAAAATAGTCCAACTGTTCACTTTAGAATGATAATAACTATAAATATCTCCCACCAAAATTGCTGGCAAACGCCAATGGAAAAAGCTTAAATTTAACTTTAAAGATGCTTTAAAAACATAAGAAATTGGGTGGTGTCCTTTTGTTGACTCTAGGCCTGAAGATTCACTGGTCAGTTGATTGGTGGCTTTTGAAGTTTATCATTGTTTTGGTTTTGTTGTTACTGTTTTCATGTGTTCATCTTCTTTTGACACAGAAATGGAAGGAATGTTAGCTGTGTAGTCAGCTTCCAGGAAGACAAGATTGTAAGCATGAAATACGGGTTGTAGGCTGTGGTAGCAATTACAATTTTGATTCAAAATCCTTTGAAGGTCAATGGAGAGATGCTTTTTTACTCACACAGACTTGGATCAAAGGGATGGAGGCCCATAGGCCTCGGACCATGTAGGAACAAAAGCAGCAGAAGCTAAAAGTTCCAAACAGTCCTCTGTCCCTTCCCCACCAAAATCTGTTCAGATATTGACAATAACTAGTTATTAAGAAAACTGAATTGTGTTTCCCAGTTGTAGCAGATGGAGTGAATGGTGACTACAGCTATCCTCCTGCTTTCAGTTCAGGTGACGTAGCTGTCTGCTGGAAGAGAAAACACGATGCCATAGCAGAAGGCCCTGAATGGGTACAAAGGAAGACTACGTTGCATTTTCTGTCTCCCTATTAATGCAAACTTCATGTTTGATGCTGGAAAAACTTCTTACACCATTTTCCGGGGTACTCATTTTCTGTGTGTCCTTCTTGAGACGCATACTGAGTGATGTTCACATATGCTGAGCACTCCAAATGCAGTTGAAATAAATGGCAGCTGAGGGGCTTTGCATTCTATAATCCAGCTGTGGGCATGTCAACTTAAATGTAGTCTAGAAGTCTCAGGGTCTCAGTTTTCCATTTGTAAAATCAAGTCATCCCTCTGCTTCACAAAGATTTTGTGAATATAAATTCCTTCATGTGTACTAGGACATTTTATATTATAGAACCAAGCACAACAGAGAAATCTATAAAGAACTAAATAATTCCCCATTCAGAAGAGAGTTTGGATAATGTTTAGTAAGTAAAACATGAAGCTAGTTTTTGAACAGGGAGATTAAAATGAAATAGCCTTGTCTTGTCTCATGCAGAAGCCCTGCTGAAAATAATTATGATGAAATCATGATACCTACATGTCAAAGGAAAAAAGAGTTGCACACATAACATTGATCTGATATTTCCTAAATGTTGCATTTCACTTCAACTTGCCAATTTTGCTTGACTATATTTGAATGAAGAATTTATCTTAAAAGTTCTGATTTGGAGGGTCACGCCATTCAAGAAAAACAGTTTCCATTTTTTGCAGTAATGTGGAAATTTCATTGTTTTAATGCTGCATTGAAATTGGCTGTTGCAGGGTCAAGAAACAGAAATACGAAAATAGTTGAAATTCCATTTAAAAGCAAAATACTTGTAATAGAAATGAAACTTTTAAAAAAGTCGGCCTTATTAATGTATGTCAAGGGTTAGAGAGGAATTTATGGTGTACTTGAGGACAAGAATTTCTATACATCACATGTATTTTTAGTCCATCTGATTGACAGCAGCTTAAAAAGCTGGTTGAACTGGAATGGGTAAGGAGTTTAAAAAGTCTTAATGCCGGTCAGACAGGATATAACTCAGACATCTAGCAGGTACTTGTAAGGTTAAGTGATTCATCAATCAAATTGCTGGGGTGTGAGATTGTATGAAAATAGGCAAATAAATCCCATTTCTGTGGCAAACAACAAGGACAACAGGAATCTCTTTCTCTTGTATCTCTTTGGAAAGAAAATGTTCTCTCTGCCTTTATTTACACTATCTACTTCTCAAACTGGAGAATATTTCCAGGATATTTGGGGATTGTTTAAGATTTTCATTCAGACAAATAAAAGATCTTGTTCACAGCTAATGATACAAGTAGTAGAACTTTTGATTTTTCCTAAGTGCAGTGTTCCTAGAGACTTCTTGTGTCTTACAAATCCCAATTGGATTCTGTTAGCACAGGTTAGAAATATCTGTTGGAGGTTGTGCACAAAATATTTGGCAGTAATTTTTGTGTCTTGATTTAATAAGTGCTTTAGCTTGCACAAGATGTGTGTCCTTTCCGTATTTGAGTATTATAATTAATACTGCTTCTCTGAATAAACCCAATATAATCTTGAATAAGCTCTCTAAAATACCACAGAAATGTGCTGTCTTTCCAGTGTTATTCATATAGCATATCTGTATGCTGTCTCATGCTCTTAAGAACACAAAATCCAGCTCATATTTTTTTCTCATACACATGTAAACATTTCATTAAAATTCCTGTGTAGAAATAAAACCCACTTCCTTTCTCTTTGCCTCTTTTTATTCTCAACTATCAAGCCTATGCTGCCAGTTTGTAGTAGCAAGTTTGCTTTCCTGTTAGCTTTCTGACCAGTGGTTTACTATTTTATCTCCTTTTTTGCTGTATGTGTCATAGTTCTTCCTGTTTTCTCATTCAGTGAGGTGTTCAGCTTGCAATTTTAGTTGATGTGTAAGATTTTGTTTGAACGCTCTTCTAGTAGTAAACATATTGATTTTGCAACTCCAGGACAAGGTCAGTTTCCGTTGACAGGCAGTGACTTATCAGCATCTTATTTGCATCCCAGAAAACTGCCCTTTGCCTTTTCATTTCATTTTGTTCCAAATATAGGATATCTTTATATATATATATGTGTGTGTGTGTGTGTATATATATATACTGCTCCTGTAAATGGAACCAATTAAGTGGTAAAAATCTGCTCCTAAAATGATTTTGACTTCAAATTTTTTTTTGCTTATTTCTTCTCACTGACTCCAAATGAGTAATTCCATGTGTAGAATACTACATTATTTATATTTAAATTTTGATGAGATGAATCCCGCCAACAGTGCTGCTCCTTCTTAAAAATATGTTTATGCGTAATGTCTGCTGCTGTCAAATTCCTTGAGCTCGCTTTCCTTTTGCTTTCAGAGGTGTTCTTGGTACAACATGAAAAAATTATTCTACAGTTTTGAACTGACTTTAGTCATAATTCAGATGGCCATAAAGCATACTCTTAAGACCTTGCATATTCAGCTCAGTGTAAAAGTGCTGTTTGGAGTACGTTCCTGAAATAGGAAGATTGCATCTTGTAATAGGATTTAGTCTTCAAATACTTTGCTAAACATTTTCTGAAGTACACAATTCCAGATATACTTTTCCTGTGAAATTTTTTTAACCACCTCATTTTTATATTCCATATTAATTCAATCAAAGCAATAGTCTCTGTTCTTCAGATTAGATTTGAAACAATTTTTAAATTAAACCAACCAATGTATTGCATTGCATTTTTCAATTTGCTCCTACTTTAACCTTGTGTATATTGCTTGGAGTAACAGGCCAAAATCAGTTTTTACCATATTATTACACCAGTTTGACACATTGTTATTCATGGTTTAGTTTTATTTTATGTATTTATTTACAGATACTGATTGATGTATGTTGCACTCTTAGTGGGGAAAGGTATTTTAGGCAAGAGACACTGTGCAAACCCCTACAGTTATAAATCAGATCATGTGTGATTTGAAACCTATTTAAAGCAGGCAAGTATTTGAGAGACCATTCAAATGGCGTGTGCAGAGAGTATGTTGTACAGAACTCGGATCATGTAATTAGTAATAAATTACATGCAGAAAAAAGCAGCAGCAGCATACTTTCCCACATCACACAGAATAAATTGTCTTCATAAAACTGCTGAAGTTTCAAGGAGAGGTTATGTGAGTTATGCACTTCCTCGCCAACACTAAGTTGTGGTAGGTGCAGTACCTCGTAAACAGGCCTGCCTGGTGTTTATGAGACAGTTAGAGGAATAGAGTTCTTAAATTGTTAATGGCTGCTGTGCTTTGCATACCCTGCTTCCTTCATTACAGCTTGGCGAACTCATTCCCTTTGCTGTACCTTAGTCCTCTGTGTCTGTATGTATGTTTGGGTTTCTGCTGGTGGTTCCACAGTCTGCATGCTTTCCTAAAAGTGGAGCAATGTGCTTTCCCATAAATGATAAAAATTATGGGTTAGCCTCCTACAGACTCTGTATTCCCGAGGAACGGGCTCTTTCTGTTGGTGATAACTCATGTTTTGACGTCATTGTTCTGAATTGTTCTTCATGTTGTAAAACTGAGTTGAAATGTACTCCCATAAGAGTTAGCTTTTCATATTGGGCTGGAAACACTTCATCTCTGTGTAGTAATTTGTTTTATTATAACCAATGGCTTTTAATTGTACCTCCCATAATGAAGAGCTGACTTAATACTCTGTGCTAATCTTGTTATGACTTTAAAAAGGTAAGTAATTTCTCTAACCGTTCCTAACAGTCATGGTAAAGTGTTAAAGGGTTTTTCAGTTTTTGTTTTTTCTTTATTTTCCACATGAATTTTTCACTTGTAGCATGAACTATTCTTTGTGTCTTTTTCTATTTTTCTTGTAAAAAAAATTTTTGTGGACTGATTTTTATTTGCAGCAAAACATGTCATGTAGTTTTAAATAAATTCAATTTCGTACAGTCATTGATTTCATTTTTCAGACCAATCATGACTGATAGTTAGAAATTGTCAGCAGGACTTTTTATTTTACCATTCCCTTAATTTATTTTTGAGTACTTTTTTTCACATTCTATTTACTACTTCGGCCTATGGGAGAAAGCTTACTCTGCATTCCAGCATGATGAAATTATATCTTAAAGAACACAAAATCCAGTTTGTTTAAAAAACAGAGTAATGTGAATTGAATGCTTTGGGTTTGGTTACATTCTGCCTGAACTATGCAGGGGAACGGTACTGGCTGGTAGCCCACTGTATCTTCTGCCAAGGTACATTGTGAGCCAAGAGGCTGTAGAATGGACAAACAATAAATCTATACTTTCCCTGTGAAAGGAGAGACAGCCATAGCTTGTTATTTCTGTAACTACCTGTGAATGAGAAGAATGACAGCAAGAGAAGAATTATAGTAAATAATACTACTAATCACTCGCCCCATTCAGTAATGGTACTATATGCAATGTAATATGGATTCTTTACTTAGCAGTAGCTGTGAAAAGAATAGAGATTTTTCATAAATGTGACTAATAACAAAGTAGTAAAACATACAAATAAGGAATATAATAAAAGGCACTTAAAGCACATGACCCCATTTATACAAAGCTCTATTGCTGCTAAAACTGCATGTGTTAGAAAACTGGTGGGTTTTATTCAAAATCATATTTTACTGCAATTTTGTTTAAAAATAACATTTAGGATGTCAATGTGCAATTCATATTAAACAGAGAAGTATTGTGTAATAACTAATTTTGATGTCAGTTATGTTAAAACATGGTTTGTATTCTGCAGCTGTGAGCATAGGTTGGGAAACGATCAAGTCTAGCTGATCAAGCCTTTTATTTTATTATCATGGATTCCTCTTCCACAGCTGCTATTAAAATTTGTGGGAAGCAAATTATTTCTCATACTGCATATGTTGCCCATCAGGTGAGTGATGACATGGAAATTGTAGGCTGGGTGTAAGAAATCAAAAAGTAAATTTGAAGTCCTCTGTGTGCACAGAATTAAAAAATTGACCTGTTAGAGGCTGTGTGTGAAGCCAGCTGTCTTTTGTTGCCATTGTCATTTGGACACTGTAAGAGCAAAACTTTGTCAGCACGTTTTTTTATATTAGAAGATTTGATCTGCAAATCTCAGCTGCTCTGTTCATTATAAATCTCTTGTTTTTGTCCATACGCTAGCTCCACTATAGGTTGGAAGGGCTTAAAGATGAACTGAGGAGGAATAGAGGCTACAACTCGAGAGTAACTATTACTGTTCAAAGGAGCTGTTTTCCATTCGCAAACATTGCTTTGCGCTATGGGTTTGGGCTCCTTCTGTTCCTCCACTTTGTTGAAGACTCTTTCTTGACTTCCATTTTACTTCTTTAGCACTGTCTTTGTCTGCTAACATTTTTCCTCCTTCTCTAGTAGCTTTTATCTGTGTCCTTTGGATCACATATTTTACTTAGTTTGTTTTAGTAGATTGTTTCAAACGTTTGTGTTTTGTATTTTTGGTTTTTTGCCTTTTTCTTTAGGACTATGTTATCTCACTGAGTTTCATTCCACAGTTTGCTGAATCGCTTGGTTATTTTGCAGCAGGCCCATTCCTCGTTTTCTCTTTTCATATGGTTTTCAGTGAGAAATAAGAGAGCCTCTTCCATTTTAAACAGTAGTCTTACACACATAGGCCCATGTCTCCTTTTGCACACACCATCTCCTGCCTTGCCACGTCCATCCTGCTTCTCTCTCTCTCTCTCTCTCTCTCTCTCTCTCTCTCTCCGTGCCTCTCTCTCTTATGTGCTTTCTTTCCTACCATTATACCATCTTTTTGGTCCAGAATTGTCCTTTGGTAAATTATAGGTAAATATTTACTACTTCCAAAGAATGTCATGTCATGCCTTTGAAATCTGGTAAAACAACTCTGGGCCAAATTTGGGCATCATTAATATTTTGTTTGCAGATTTCTTGTATAGTACTTTTGGTGGGAAGGAGGGAGGGTTTGGGCTTTTTCTTTTTATTTTTTTTAAACAACAGTTTTTTTCAGGGAAGGACACCATAACCCACTCTAAGTTGCAACATTACTTTCCATCAGTTATTCCATTACTATAAGTAGACTGTGTTGCGCTGTAGAATGCAATTTTTTTATGTGAATATACATTTGGGGCAAGCTGCTGTGGAACAGAAGAAAGAGGTTTAGAAGCTGGGGCACAATTGGTTTCAGCCTTAAATGATTGTTCCTTTCCGAAGACAGCTTTTTGGGGGTTGAGTGTGTACCATTCTTCATCAATTGTTAAATCATACATATTCACTTTCTAGGCAATTTTTCTGTAACTGCAAATTGAAACCGTAGCCTGAAAGATAATCTGGATTTGTTCTGCGTTTTCAGCAAAGACAAATGTTGTGCAGGGAAATTACACCTTCAGCGTCACCTGTGCTATTCCACTTTTTCACCACGTGTACATGGTTTTACTTTATTAGTCCTCTCGCTAAAAATTAGCAATACATTTGTCAGTAAAGTAAAAAAGAGGATTCCATTCATTCTCTCTCAGAGGTTTGTCTTCCTGTGAAGTTTACTTTATCTGGGGTTTTGTTCACACAAAAAGATTTTTATTCAAGTGTTACCAGTTCAGTCAGCTGCCCTGTCAGAAGATAGACTAACTGCTGTTCAAATTAGTTCACATAAAAACTGGCAACTTCATTGTTTTTATACAATGTGCTATCTTTCCAAACCTGAGAATAATTAACAAGAGCTGATACTTCACTATAGATAAAGTTTAAACTGTGTTGTGTTTACAGGACTGATAACTCTTCAAAAAACAATTCTTTTTTAAATCTGCATGTTAAACAGATGGAACTCTAAATATCCAGTGTTACTAGAACATTAGACCAATGTGAATCCTCCAATTTCCCTGGAGACAGACTAATGTATCTGGAATAGCACAGTGGCAGCTAAGCATGTAGGAAGAGGATTTGTTGAGAAACCAGTTGTCATTCTCATGCACTTTTTAAAGTGGAATTGCACTGTAAAATTCATACTGAGCATAGCATTTCTTTTAACCAAACAGAAGCAACTGAGTAAATTTATCTGGCTTCAGCCAGGAGCTGTTTATACAATTGTGAGTTGCTTATACAATTGCAAAGAAGTCTTATTAAATATCTTCAGAATCAACACAATCTAAATTGAGTATTTTAAACTTTCTATAATACCTGAAAATATAAATAATAGAATCTTAAAGTAGATCATGATAATATAGTTGTGTTAGTGTTTTGTCTAATCATAAAATAGGACCTATATTCAGAGTTACTGTAATTACAATTGTATAAGAAAATGTAGATTTTCTGTTTAAAACGGGAGCTTAACTTGTAATTTTAACCACTGTGTTCTTTGACTTTACGCTGATGTCCTTTGGCCATCTAGTTTCTTACTGGGGGGGAGGGGGTGGAATCAAATTGCTTGTATCAGATTCCAACCATCAGCTACTACCCTTCTGCTTAAATATACTTATCTCATGTAGAGTATGTAAGAATGTTGCTGAAAATATGTATAGCCTCTGTCTTAGATCCCAGGAGCTTGCCCATTATATCTCTGTATTTTGCATTCTTGTTAACTTCTGTAGCTCATAGACTCTGTGCTCTCTCTGCAGGTCCAGTCTAGGTGCAGCAGCAAGGAGAACATCCTCAGAGCAAGTAAGTAGTGAAACTTCATAGCTCTATTGAGAAACTAAGACTGCTCAGAAGGCAGCAAATAATAGTCAGATGAGAAGAGCAGTATATGGTTGGGACATAAGTGGGTTTGCAGAAGAAATTCAATAACTTAAGACAATGAAATTCAGTCCAAAGAGAAAATAAAAGCATGAATAGCTCGTAGTGTTCATGTATTAACGTATAGTTGCCTTTTAATTTTTTCTTCCAAGCTGTTCTAATGACATGGAGGTCTGTGTTGTCTGTGGTTATGTATTGTTGTAAATAATCGAGTATATGTCAGCTTTATGGACAAAAAGAATCAACACTCAAAGGCAATCAAAACGGAAATTCTGAAATGAATATATATGATTTTTATTTTTATACCTGAACATGAGATTGAATGTTGAGTTACATAAAACCAAACCGAAAAATGCAAAGGTTAAGAATTCAAATTTGATCCAAATGACCTGCTCTTTAATTTGCACAATCCCTTTCCTTTGTTTTACGTGAATCTTTCCTAGTCTAAAATTTGATCCACCGTGTGTATATATATATATACATAACATCAGGAATAGGAAATTGTTTTGTTGATAAGGGAGAAGGCTGTCGGATCTTTTCAACCAATTGACGTAGCTGCTTCAAAGCTAGAGGATTATTTTGTCATAGAAAATTTTTCTTAATGTAAATAGTTATTTTTAGAGCTATCTGACATTTGACATTAGTGAAAGATAACTTAGGAAGGTCTGAGTTGTTTAATGTCATTTACTTGTAATTAAAAAGTACCACTTAGTAATTTTAGAATTTAAAAAAATTCATTATTAGGTTGTTTCCGGGTCTGTTTAAATGTATAATACCTCTAAAAGAAGAGTTAGCATTTGTTTGTAGGAAGAAATAGGGAGAGAGAAGGGTTAGTAGTTACACATGCGTCTTTCTTCCTTTATTCATTAAGGTTATTCATGCTTCAACCTGAAGGGGCTGTATTTTTGAGTATGTATTTTCTTGGCTTCTCCTGCAGAATAATGGGTGTTACTTTTGGTTGTAACAAAGTTGTCAGAGATTAGGGGATTTTATCTATTTTCAAGAAACCGTGTTGAAGAACGCATTTCTCAGTAGATTTTAACCTTTGACTTAAGCAAATGACATGCAGTAGACAGAGTTCTGAATCTGAAGGTAGTACTCTGGCACCATTCAAAGCCTCTGAATTCATTCACATTTTAAGGGTTAAAGAGGTGAAATACTAGTGTCTGAAGCAGTTAACAGTGAGTTTTAGGTAGCAGTAAAACAAACATAAAAGCACCTAAATGGCTGTAGCATAAAGATGGTTTGCTGCCACACAATTCCCCCACCTTTCACTGCTGTAACATATTTTTTCCTGCCATGTTCCTTCATTTTTTTCAACTTTTCCTTTTAAGAAAATAGTTTCTTAATTTATACAGTCAGGAAAAAAGTTTTTAACATATATTATGTGGAATAGGCTGGACCTGCAGGAATTATGGTGCTGCTAAGCAGGGTTTCTTTATGCAGAGAAAGGTTTGGGAGGTTTGGTTGCGTCTCACAAATGTTTTCCTTTCCTTTTCCTCATTTTTATGAGGTTGCTAACAAAATGCAGGCATAATAATGGAAAATGTAAGCTTGCTAGGGACATCCCTATTGTTAAATCCAGGAATGCAGTTTTTCCACTAGTTACACTTTCATCTTACAATAGTTTAATTTGGATCATTTCTGCCTAGTTTGCTTATGAGAAAGTCATGTTTAAGAGTGTGACAAGTCTTAATATAGTTAAAATATATCTTATCAGCTGGTTCTCTCTTCCTCAGTATGCTAACTGCTATGTTAAAGAAAGGAATTAAGTCAGTTAGAAATCATTTGTGCTTGACAAATTCACAGTGCCTGCTTTTATCATCATGTTATCTTCTAAATACATACAAAGAGATTGTTCAAATAATTTCTTCCAGAGTCTTTCTTGGGACTGGAATTAGGCAGGCAGTTTTATTTGTCTCTGCTTCTTCCTTTTAAAGATAGTTACTGCATTAACAGCAAAAAATAAATTAATGAACAATCTCCCACATAGAGAGACAAGCAAGTGTCAGTGCTGAAAGAAGTTTTGTATACACCGATTGATTAAGCGACTTTCTCTTCTGAAGGAAAAACTTAGATTGCATTGTTTTACTATTTTTGTAGTTGTTTTTTATTAGAAGACTACATTTAAAGCAATAATCTATTTTTTTTCCAGAATGTGAAGGCATGTGCAGCAGCAAATGGGTTATTTAGGTAGCTACTGCAAAGGAAAATCATGTCATTAAAAATTAGTTTCTATTATTTGTTAATGCTATCTTACTATAATTTATTTTGCTTTAGGAATATCATTATGTATTACATATAAAACATCATCCACTTTAACTCTCATAAATACCTCCTTCTTCTATGCAAATCCATTCAAGATATTTCTACAAATGTCATTTTTAATCTTTTGGTTTGTATCATTACTCTTGTTTATATATTCCTGCAATAGTTCCCTCTCTTCAGTTGCTGATCTCCACTTCAAAATCCTTTAAAGCTTGTTGTCCCTTTGTTTGCTCTCTCAGTACATATCAAGAAATCAAACATGCTGCTGGCTTCATTTTCAAACAATTTTTGTCATGTTTTCTCCCAACCTGTCCCTCATACTTGGGAAAAGTAAGCTTCCATTAATCTAATCAAATTATGAATTTAAATGTCATTTTGCTGTGGTGACTACAAAATCTTGACAATGGGTAGGGTGCCCACTAGCTGGAAACACTGTCTGCTGCCCTGACTGTCCACTGATTTCATTGTGCTTCCCTCTATCCTCCTTTCAAACCTTTTGACTCCCATCTCTTAGTTTGCAAACTCACTGGGACAGTGTCCATTTTTATGTTTTACCGGTGCACTGCACATGGCACATTGAGATGTGTTTGTGGAGAGCAGAATGAAGAATGAATTGTCCTGAGTTCATAGTTCATGGAACTGAGTTAGCCTCAGATTATCATCCTCAGTGTAAAATACTGCATCAACTTGAAGGATTTCTGTTTTTGATTAACCGATTCTTTTGTGCTCATCAAGACTTCTGGTGTGTTTTTCATGACAAGTAAGGATGTATGCTTTTGTGAACTTTTTCAACTGTAAATTGCATTTTGTTTTAAATCTGTCTTTTGATTCTAGTTGAATCCAGTGCCTTCCAAGTGTCTGACATAAATACTCAATAGTGATAACTAACTAATTTAACTTATCGCAAAGTGCCAGATTGATTTCAGTAAACGAACATCACTCTGTACACCTACACACTGTAGCATCCATAAACTGGTGCTTTCTTGTTGCAGGTCACAGTGCTGTTGACATTACCAAGGTAGCAAGAAGACACCGCATGTCTCCATTCCCATTGACATCTATGGACAAGGCCTTCATCACGGTTCTGGAGATGACCCCAGTGCTTGGAACAGAAATCATCAATTACAGAGGTATTTTAAGTTGGATTCTGTGTGAGGATTAGGCTGGTTATTTCCTTACTTTACAACCTTCTTAAGCACTTGCTCTTTTATTAATGTTGTGAGGTGTCTGAGACAGTACCTTCTTCAGGTGAAACTGCTTTAGGAAATGCAAATAATAGGAGCAGAAGTCTCCTTTCAAGGTCAGGAGAACGTCGATTGAGCTCAGTACTGCTCCCTGAAGGAATCTGTAATGGAAGTCTAATAGAATATATAAATGAATTTTCTTATGATCTGTGTTATATGCAACAAAGCTAAAACATAGAAACCACAGTGGTTGGTTTAACACTGGACTTTTGTACATGCCAAGTAGCTCCAAGTTGTACTGTGATCGTTTACTCTGTTCTGTTACTGTGGGAGATTCTCACTAAACCCCCTTTCCAATCTGAGATTAAGGATCAAATCAAAGTGATTATTGATTCTAGGTCACTTTTTTTGATGTCTGTATCTTTAACAGTTCATCTCAGTCTGTTTTTCCGGATCCTGCTTGGCCTACTAGTAATTCCAGAATTTGCCTTTTCTTCTCACAAATGCAACATATTTCCCTTTCTATTCTACCACTACATTTGATCCTTTTCTGATACTTACTTGCATTTAATGTTTGATTTATTGAAACTTTATAGTCAAGGGTAACTCTTCTTGATTTATACAGTGAGGTTGTCTTAAAAGGCACCAAAACGGCAGGCAAAATGTCAGACCTTGTGACTGTGCCTGTACTCGTAAATAAACGGGCATAGGTGAAGCCATTTTCTGGCCTTAAAAGGAATTAGCAGAGCACCTCTCATGTTTATTCAGCAAAACTATCCTCCCTCTTGAAATGGTGTGTTCATAATGCCTATTAGGTGTCTCCCTTTGCTTCTGCTATCCCTTAGACCAAGCCTGGGCATTATCTGGGAGAGTGTTCTTGGCACAGAACAAAACCATGGTAGGAAGCATGCTGACAAGTAATCCTAAAGTAGGTAGGGAAGAGGAATCCTCCTCCAGGGATTCCTCCAGGTTTTCCAAAGGTAAGGTAGTGAGCAAAGAGCCTCAAGAGGCAAAATATTTAGGACATCAGTGGACTCCAGGTCTCAGAAAGGCACAAATGGTTTCTGAATGGGATATTCTGTGTTCTGGCTTGAGAGTTCAAAGTTTTCATGCTCTTCACCAAATCTTTGTGCTGCCACAAACCTGTCTTCATACTGACATACTGATTTAGCAGACTGTACATAGAATCACAGCTGTGTGTTTCGTCACTCCAAGTGGAGATCAGCACTCCCCTCTGCCTTGGTAGCAGGAAGCAGAGCTCTGAGAAGATGCGGTATATCCTGCATTCAGAACAGCACCAATACTGGGGTCAACAAAGAATATGCGTATTACATCTTACACTTTCATAATGGTGCGCAGATTAGAAGGCGGCATTAGGGCATACATGCTTCAGCATAGCTATTAGATCTTTTTAGATAGCTGTCAGTTAAATGTCTTTGCTAAGACAGCCCTTTGTGGACAATATGATGAGCCACAGTGTTGGGTACATTTAGTCCAAATAGATGCTATGTATACAATACTGAACTCCTGAAATAAAGGATAGAACTCTGGCATGTACCCCCCCTGAAAAATAAGCACAGCATATGTTTATTTTGCTATATGAGGTGCTGTTAAAGTACATTTTACATAAAAATAGTTTTGATTTTTTAAACCTCTAGTGCAAAACTAAGTGAAGAAATAAGTTCTTGAATTTGGGTTACATTTTATTATAGGGAAAAACAAGTGTTGATAAGCTGTTATTTTTCCTTTTTTTTGTCCTGATTCTATAAATATGTCTTATTGTCTGGTCCTTTTATCTTTATTTTCATTTTTCTCCATCTCTGTCTTTTACACTTTTGGATTAAAACTTACATACTGTTTCACAATACTTTTGTGTTGCTGCTGTTGCGTTTCTGGACAGAAGCTGTATTTTCCCTAGAAGTTAATAACACGTGGCTAAAAATATTCTTCTAGGTAGACAGAGAATAAGCATAATCCTCGCATGCTGCATGTATGTTGATATAGATAACAATAATGTCGGCATCTATTTATATGTATACACTAGTCTTTGTGCAAACATATTTATATCAACAGTAGGTAGCAGCCTTTTCATATACTGATTTGTAAACTTCTTCATTAGAACTATGGTGAAATCAGACACAGCATATATAATTTCCTGCTGCAACATGCTTTGGACAAGCTTTCACCATGTAATTTATTTTAATACGAAAAAAACTTCAAAATACGGGCTTAGTAACAGTTTTGTGTTAATACTGATGGTGTTACCATACCAATAGCAGAGTGATTCTATTCAGACTGCATGCATGTCCTTACAGAGATAGAATGGAGGTAATTGGTCTTGGCTAGATGCTTATATTCTCTATAGAGGTTTTATATACTCTAATTTGTCAGTTCTTATTCCACTACATGGGAATATGCTGTCAAGGTAAGAGAAGGTATTCTAGTATACTGTGTAATATCTTAATTGATATTTCATTTTGCTCTTCATGTTACCTGATTACTGACGTCAAATTCAGGCTGATTCTAAGTCTGGAACATATTGATTATTATTCCTGGCACTGTTATTCTTTAAAAAATAATGTTCTGAGTCTGCTGAGACACTTCAGTTTTGACCCTCTTCCTTCCCACCGAAAATAAGAGTTAGATACATGATAATATCATCAGCTGTAGAGAGATATTCTTGGTTTAATATTCACATAATTGTACCAACAATGAAAATATTAACAAAGATATATTCATATCTTTTTTTGCACTGTAGTGCAAAATTGTATCTCACAATTTATTTTTCAACAGGTATACACTTATTTTAGCACTGTAAGATCCTCTAATACATAGTATGAAATTTCAGGATTGAGCCTTTAGGAGACATCCTAAAGGTCACATGTGTGTCTCTGATACTGGAACTTCAATTCTCTTAATCTACAGATACAAATCTCAGATGGAATCTCATTTTCAGAAGTTCTTAAGTGATCACCATAGTGTTATACAGACAAATACATAGGATTTTTTTGTTTAGGCATATATATGTATATGCATGAGTGTGCATGCATGTGCAGCTGTATATGTGTTTGCTAAAAAATGTTGATTTTGACGAATACAATGAGTTAAGAACCAGTTTTTCATTTAGTTATGTATTCATTTATTTTTCAGTTAATATACCTGTAATTTCAGGAGATATTAAAAATGTAGACCTGGAGGTCTGAATCCTAATTACTTGTACTCAGAAAAGCACTACTGTGCTGTGTTTGTTTTCTTTGTGGTTTTGTCTTTTGAATTAATACTGAGCTCCTGAAAATTATCTTTCAGGAGCACAATTTCTCTGTAAGGAAAGTGAAATGTTTAAAGTTCTAGGATTGCAACTTATTTCATTAACAAATTGCCTAATTAATTTTAACCTGATGTATTTACATTACTAAACACGTAACAGTATTCATCCTCATAGATAAAGCTGCTGAATGTTACTCTGTACAAGTAGCCAATAGAGTCCTGAATTAATTCTTGATTAAGTCAAGGTATGCTGTAGTCTCTCAAATCTCTTCTCTCCTAACATAAGGGGGAGGATGAGTACAGTTAGCTTTTGAAATATGACTTTCACAATGGTAACTGTATTGCTCAGTGCCTGTATAGATCATTTAGCCTCTTCCATATTAAAAAACAAAAATGGACAGTCCTAAAATGTTTTACAAAAGTGCCATAAACCAAAGGCATCTGAAGCATCTTTCCCACCTGCCATCATCGATACCTGATATGAAGCCCCCAATTAGCCTGTTATTCCAGCTAAATGCAGTTACCTGAACATTGCTCTGTGGATATATAAAATTAAGTTTTTAGACATCATGATAATGATTATTCTTCTGAAACTAAGAGGAAGCAGAAGTTTAGTTGATACTAAAAGTGCAAAGAATAGGCAATCCACGCTATATGGGCTTAAGCCTCAGAATGGAGCAGTTTTTCTGACCTAGTCCAAGAGACCTGTAACTTCTGGAGAGCTTGGACATTTTTTTCCACTGCTTATTCATTTTGAACTAGCTGATTATTTTGATAGCATTGCCTTTTCATATCACACTGAAGTGCTACCAGGGCAGTATTTTCAAAATGGGCGCAAATCGATCACCTCTAGTACAATACCTGTCTCACTGCATCATCCCAATACCAATACCCTGAGAAATCAAAATTCTTCACAGAACTGTACCGGTATCACCAGCTAAGCTTTAGAAAAGACCCAAATTTGAAAAGTGAGTGTAATGTAATTCTCCATTTTGTGTTAGAATGAGAAAGCTATGGGCATCACAAGGAGCAGTTTGATGACACTACAATATTTCAGAACATCTTTTTTGAACTACAATTAATCAAAATAAGGTCAGACATTGTATTTCTAAAATAATTGCTCAAATAAAGCAGAGTACAGAAGTACTTCAGATTGTCCTTTGGTTGCTGACTTGTTTCATTTTAAATGCCTAAGGCTTCAGCAAATAATTCTTCCATTTTTCTCCTCTTAATGAAATTCATTCCCACTACTGGCTGGCCATATATTCCCTTCAAATATTGCATGGCAGAATGCCAGGAACATACTGTTCAACTTTGCTCTAATTGGTGTGATTTTGCATGCAGACAAGAAGTAAAATGAAGACACAACATGCCTGCTAAAATTAGAGCCATCACTTTTGTATGAGATTTTTTGCGTCTATGAACAGAGGGTGTTTTTACTAGCCCTTTAATAGCTGATTTTTCTATGCTATAATTTAAATGTCTGTGTCTGCATTCTTTTTTTCAGTGCAAGTGTACAAGCTTTCATGAGCTTTCTAATAATGTCTATATTGTGTATCACAGACAATGATACGCAGTGATGCACAGACGTAAATAGCCATCACAAAGGTGCTTTTCTAGTTGCTTTAGCAAGTTTTATCAGTATTTTCATGGCAATACCTATTTCAAAAATGCAACATAAATATTCGCCTCAGGCTGAAAGTTGATACATATGGATGTGAGCACAATGATGTTACAGTTATTACAATTATAATTAATTACTAACTAAATCACTTTGTGTTAATAAGTAAAATATAATCTCCATTATAATACCACTTCACTGGAGCTGAACATTTTCAAATCAAGTAGGTGTACTTTTGAACAAAACCCATTAATTTAGTGTGCAATGTTACTTCTGCCTTCCCAGCAAATCCAGAACCACATCGATTTCCCTATCTGTAAAACAAGAAACACACTTTATGTACAGCTTTCTTTTATGGCACATCTGAAAGATCGTAATCTGTAAAGTGCACGTCCATGGAAATTCTCCTGGCAGAAGTATTAATGCATCCTCTCATTCCTTCATACTTTCAGCTGGATATTGCCTTCCTGTGCCACAACGCAATCCTAAGAGTAGTGACCTCTATTATGAGATGAGCTTCCCTTCTTCTACTTAGACATACTGGAATCAAGCTGATCTCAGTAGATCTGCCCCATGTGCCCCTTCCCAGCCCATCTAATCATGAATGTAATTAAATCATCTTTCTCACTCTCCCACTGTATGAAGGGGTAAGATACATATTTTCTACTCTGTTCCACATGACATTAAAAAAACCCTCTTGCTGGTGCCATAAAAGCAAGCAAGTAGTGCACACTTGACTGAGGGTGAAGTAATTCATATCAGTCTCTACAGGGAAGCTGAGCCAAATTACAGCCCATCAGTCATAGTTGCTAAGTGAAGGGAAAGAGTATGTTTGAAACAGCTATTAAAATATTTAGGACTATAACAGCGTAAATTTACATAAATAATCCTGACATTTATGTGCACTCACCTTCCATTAAGCAAGAATGCTCTCAGCAATTAGGCAAAGCTAATCTATTGCAAAACTTCTTTGTCAATTTAGGGAAACTTGTCCATCATTACTGTTTACGTTGAGTCCTCTGGGCTCAGTCCATCACCTCTCACCCTTTGCAAACAGGATCCATTTTTGAAATGTTATTTTAAAAGCTTTTAAAAAAAGGAGATATGTTTTTTAAAATTGAAATACAGGAAAACATGTATTTTTAAGAGATTTCAGGAGAAAAACTTGTCCTGAAGAAACAAATATTTGTTTTTTCTGTCTGATCCTATATCAGAGCTATTACCTCTGGGTTTAGATACTTGGCATTTAGATCTACTATCGACAATTTCACCATAACCAGGAACACAGACTTACTGAACAAATCTTTCATCAGTACTTTCAGACTCCAATCTTTTTTCATTTATGTAGAGGCAGAAATCAAAAAACCTGAGAGATCTATTCCTGTCACATACACATACACTTCATGCATCAGAGCACACTGCTGTTCACTTTTTTTTTCCAGTTTGACTAGCTGTAATGACATGGAGCATGGTCTTTTCTCTTCTCTTTTCTAGATGGAATGGGCCGAGTCCTTGCTCAAGATGTATATGCAAAAGATAATTTACCACCATTTCCAGCATCAGTAAAAGACGGCTACGCTGTGAGAGGTAAACACTTGCTTTGTAGACATGCAGTATAGTGTCTGTAAAACCACTTTATAACCTGTTAGTTCACTTATTTTGGATTCAGCAGTGGTTATTTTGGTTCAGATTTGATTCAGATCATTGCTGAAGTCACAGTTACGTAGAATGCAACTGTCTTGAAGGAAGACCATAAAGTTGAATTCAGATCTTTTAAGTGGGTACATATGTATACGAGCAAATGTACATCCATGTGTGCTTATAGACATGCACCTGTGTTGCTAGTGAGTTTTTTGGAAGCATAAAGAATTTGGGAGAGTAGCAGAACATCTCTTTCTGAATGACAGATTCTTCTTCTATTCCTCTGTTGTTGATTTAATCAGGAATTTCTTACATACCTGTTACTTTGTTGGACTGTCACAGATCCAGCATCCTATTTGTGAATTATTTTATGATTGCATTAAAGAATTTTCAAAAATACATATCAGAATGTACTCTTATGGAGGCACCTCAAAAGAACAACTCATTTTCACTTTGAAAATATTGCAGTTGCTGTATATAAATAAAATGAGTAGCGTGACTTTACGGAGCAGGCAGTAAGTGGTTTCCCAGGAGACCTGAATGCATCCTCTGCTTTGCCACTAGGTGCTGCATGATTTTGAGCAAGTTGCTTCTCTGTGCATCAGTGTTGCCCTTTGTAAAGTAAGACTAATGGTATTCACCTCACATATCTATGAAGGAAAATTAAAATATGTATGATTGAACGTTATACTAGTAGTGATTTTATTGTAGTAAGGGTTGAATCATTGTAACACCATGTTGAAATTTGGTCACAATAGCCAACTTTCTTCTAGGGTCATTAAAATATCTTTTTTGTTACTGGCAGCTGAAAACAAGGAAAGCAACTGTTCATGAAACAGACTGTCTGCAAACCCAGGCAATGGATGTAGTCCAATAGGTTCCTCATGGATTTGATATAGAAATAAAATTCCACATCTACATGACAAGTTTGACTGCAGCTGCCTGTCATCTATGTGTGTGAGAAGCAGGCAGACCAAAATGACCAGTAATAGTGGCAAGGGAGTGCAGATGTAGCCAGAGAAATACAGGTAATATAACGCTGAGAAAAGCTGAGAGGGGGAGCTCTGAATAGAATGCTGACTGACAAGGGCCTTAGGATTAAGCAAATGCTGTCTTGCTACCTGGTTGCTACAAGGTAAGGGAAAGCACAAGTACAATCTCAGTAAAAACACAGTGAGCAGAATGATCATGAACGCTGTCAACAACTTCTGTCAGAACCAACACACAAGACTCTTAATTTTGGTGGTGGATTCCAGTAGAGTAAACAGTAAGGTACTTGAATGCGTGCAGAGGAGAGCAACAAAGCTGGTGAAAGGGCTGGAAAGAATGTCCTGTGAGAAGCAGCTGAGGAATTTGGGCTTGTCTAGTTTGGAGAAAAGGAGGCTGAGGGGCAACCTCAGTGCTCTCTACAGCTTCCTGAGGAGGGGAAGGGGAGAGGGAGGTGCTGAGCTCTTCTCTCTGGTATCCAGTGACAGGACACGTAAGAATGGTTCAAAGTTGCACCAGGGGACGTTTACACTGGACATTAGGAAGCATTTCTTTACTGAGAGGGTGGTCAAACACTGGAAGAAGCTTCCTAGAGAGGTGGTCAATGCTCCAAGCCTGCCAGTCTTTAAGAGGCATTTGCTTAATAATTTGCTTTAACTTTTGGTCAGCCCTGAAGTGGCAGGCAGTTGGACTAGATGATCGTTGTAGGTCCCTTCCAAGTGAAATAGTCTAGTCTAGTCTAGTCTATTCTGCTCTATTCTATTCTATTTTATTCTGCTCTAATTGTTCTTGTAGACCTGTTATCTCAGGATATGAGAAACAAAGCTTGTAGGCAGAGATAATATTGACTACATGAACAGATATTTTTTACAAAAAAATAAAAGTTTAGCTTTCAGTCACATAAACCTGTCTGCCCAAAACCTTGTCCACCTTTTTCAAGCTATATCAGTTGTACATCACCTATAAACATTGTCTCCATATCATTATTAATGGGGGAATAAAACCCAATTCAGTAGCATTTTATCAGGTTTAAAGTAATTTAGCTATTGGGGAATTTTTTCTCTTCTTTTGCTGGATAATCCCAGTGCATTTTTTTCAGTGAAGGTCTGACAACACTATTCGGTAGTATTCTATGCATTATTCAAAGGCAAGTAGTGGAAGAGTCCTTTTCCACTTTCTTATTTTAGAGTTTGTTCTAAAGCTCATAGATTAGGCTGTTTGGTAGGCTTTTAAAGTTAAGTTAATCATTAATCTTCAAACATGACTAAGTACCATAGATCATAATCTGCAGAGTTGCAGCTGATGGATGAGTACAAGTGATAAATCATTGTACAGACTGAATGGGCATCCTTCCTGAAAGCAATTCTTCTCAATATGATAAGGTTATCTAGCTGTATGTTCAGGGCTTTTGAAATAAAACAGAAGGTATTAAGATAAAGGTTGTCACTGATTAGACTTAATTTCTGGGAAATCAGCTTTTGACAGTTACAGGTTTTAAATTAATAAAAAGACATATTTAAATGTGATCACATGAACCCAGTTTGTCTGAACACTCTCGACAGCATGCCTGCTGTGCTTGGACAGGCAGAGTTGCTTGTGCTCCATACATGCTTTACACCATGTTAGAGCCTATAATACTACTAATGCAACTTGCCCAAAGACTTTTGAGGCAGGCAGAAGCTTAAACTTCATTAGTGGTAATGATGTCTTTGTTGTCCCTGTAAAAATACAGATTTGGCTAAATTAGAAGTCCTAGAGACTTTCAGTTTGTTAAATCAATGATCTCTGACTTTAAATTTTCAGAATGCCTTCCATGAAATGCATAAGGTAACTAGTTCAATACTACCTCCTAAGATTACAAAAAGGAACAGAACCCAGACTTGTAATATGGCAGCCCAAGTTGCATTATCATAGCCCTAGTGCTCTTCAGAAAATGCCAAACCTGTGTGGTCAGCTACGCAGTCTGTAACCACTGCACTTGTCCACATTTACCTTCAAAGACAGAGACAGAATCTAGAAATGTCAATATTCCATTGTTGTCTAGAAAAAAGGTACGTAATACACTTAGAAAATGTGATTCCCCTGCATTAGTTTAACATAGAAAAGATTTGCTCACAGTGGACAGTTTATAAAAATGAGCTCGTGAACACTCTGAAATCTTTTTTATTAATGTAATTCCTCCTAATCTCCTTTTGCTTGATCCCATATTGCCCAATAATTTTCAGTTAAAAGTACTATAGAACCTGTAATTTTTGAAATAATAAACGCAACTTAAAAGGACCTAAAATGTAAAAATGTTTGGTAAACTTCTATAACGTTTGTCATGCTGGCACTGAAGAACTGAATCTTAGATCATTCGTTGGTTCTCCCGTTCTTAATTTCTAATCCTATCGTATGTTTTGGTTCAGCCTTTGCCATTTGTATTGTCTGTCTTAACAGCTGCTGATGGCCCTGGAGATCGATTCATCATAGGGGAATCCCAGGCTGGTGAGCAGGTGAGCACAATTTCTTTTCTCTTTTTTTTTTTAAAAATATATTTTTTGTAAGATATTGCTTTGTGTTTTTTACAAGCCTTGCCAGTGCTCCAAAACTCAATATTTTTGGAGGTGGCGTGAAGTAGGACGCAGCTGTACCTCGCCTCCTGCAATGTGCCTTGGGACATGATTTCAGAAAGTCAGGTCGTGCGGTTATATAAGGAACTAACAAGGATATCCCAAAATATTTCAGAGCATTGTGCTGACATGTCTGATAGGAGTGCATACAGTAATGTTCTGCCCTAGTACAATGTCAGAGGACATAAGGTTTCTAGTGGCATTACAATTCATAAACAGAGAAAAGCAAGATTTAACCCCTGCAAATGTGCAAAAACCCCTGCAAAACAAAGTGTAAGAATTTTGTGTGAAGCCTCTAAAGGTAGGTAATGATCAGAACAATCTTGCGGAAGCCTGGCAACAGCCTAGCTTCAGGTATTGCTCCTTTCTGTTTGTTAAATTAAAAGAGTGTTTGTGCACCTTAGCAGATACGTGGATTGTGTTTAAGAGCAAGTCGGGGCAGCACCAATTCATGACATGGTGTGCTGTATAAATACTCATGAATGGACACTATTTAGGATTTGCTCTCAAACTGGAGTACATTTGATAAAGTTCCTGTACTAATACTGGGCTGGTAGGAAAAAAATCTGTTGTGTTCAACCACTTTTTTTATTCTGTCAATTTAATTGTACCTGTTACCTTCTTTTCAGGAGAGCATGGGTTAATCCAAAATGTTTCTCCAGCTATTTCAAGTCCTAGTTTATAATTCTGTGTATCATATGTGAAATGATGCAGAAATGGAATAAGTAACAGGCAAAACAAAGGATCAATGGGTTTTAATGAGGATTTTACAGTGTGGCCATTTTGACTGCTAAACAAGAAAGTCTCAAATAAAATAGATGCATTTCAGAAGGTGTTTCAGGTTTTAGAAATATTACCAGTTGCAGGATTGTTCTATTTTTTTAAAAATTGAGTTGAACTGCCTCTAAATGTATAATAGATATTTAATTTGGCTAACCACGATATGCTGTAGTTCTTATCTGTCATCATGAATTATACTTTGGTATAATAGACATCTTCTCAATACTGATATTCACATGAACTTAGATTAATGAATCTGTTGCACAAAATATGTAAAATTACTTAAAATACTAAAAAATGTAAACTAATGAATTTCAACTGCCTTGCATTTTTAGCCCTTCTGTCTGCAATTTTCAAGCATTAGTCCAGAATCCAAAAGACTGAAAACTATTTCTACAACCCTTCTTATGGTCCCTATAAAATAGCAAGAACCAGCAGAGCAACCTGCCGAGTTATCACTCCTATCATTATTCACCTGTCATCAATATTATCATTTTGCTAGTTAAAAAAAATCACAGCAGAGTGGTGCTTAAAAACAGTACTGTTGAAGCTGTGTCTAATGGGGAGGACTGCCCACAGGTCTAAAGGGTTTCAGTGTCCTAATGAGTTCAGCAGGTTTGTACAAAGGATAAAAGGGCAAATGGGAGCTTTCTTCCCTCCTACAGAATTCCAGAGCTCACAAATGTCTCTCTGCAGGGGCAGTCTGTCCTCCCGGATTAATGGGAATGGGAAACCTCTCTGGCAAGGAAGAAAAATTGGGTGGGAGGACGCACACACAGAGAGAGTAATTCTGGAAATACCAGTGGCGAGTTAGAAAAATTAGGCTGTTGACCTCTGAATAATTGGTCAAAGTTTTTTTCTCGGGCCAACACATCTTCAGGTTCATCTCCTTCCCAAGAAATTATTTATAGCCTTGGAAGGCTCCTCAGTCTCATTTCACCCTTCAGTCACTCTCAGCAGCAACATTCTGCTTTTCGTGTTACAGACCAATTAACAGAATGATTCACAACAGGGAGTTCAAAATAGGTTTAGATTTGGCTCCTCCTGTAGGGAAAAAGATTATGTAAATCCTATGTAGAGAGGAAGAAAATGGGACTGAGAATTGCAGAGAGGCTTTATAGCCAAGTTGGACATTTCTGTATCAATTTGTAAATTCTGTATTATTTTCTCATTTCCATTTCAAGATAGTTCTGTTTATGTTAACAACCATTTTTTATTTTGTATTGAGGAAAACTATCAGACACTGTCCTGCTTTGGGGAGGTTAGGGCACATTTGAGCATACCAGTCACGAGCCACCCACGTGGCCTCTGCAGGAAAAACTCAGCCATGGGGAGCAATTATTTTCTTCCTATAGACTTGCATAGCTGGAGCTTAGCATTTCCTGGAAGACTTTCTAAAGACATTTGTAAGAGGTACTGTGACTAACCAGCTGTAATATAGGATGGAAAACAGCCATTTTTCACCTTTCCATTAACTTGGGCCTTTTTACAGAAAGGAGCATGGGTCATTGTAAATCACACAGAAGAGGTGTAATCATGTGCAAGAGAAAATACCTGAGATGGGGGCTGTGCTCGATAGCTTATTTCTGGGTTTTATTCAGTGACTAACATTAAATAGATTATCAGTGATAAAGGCAAAGGACAGAACCCAGTACTGTTCCAAGTAAGTGTGAGATCTCAAAGGCCTTTGAAAGAGCTTCTGTGAAATCGTTGTTCATTAATATGCTTTCTGAGAAGGAATCATTTCTTTATCTTCATAGTCTGTAGCACAGAAGAACACAGCCCTGGAGATTCACACACAAATCTGGTGGTTGACTTTTGTTCATAAAGTTAATCTGATCAAATTCTTGAAGGACAAAAAGGAAACTAAATATATAACCAATCAATTATAAAAGCAATTGTTACTGTATCATAAATTTGTTTAAATGTTTCACATCATTACACCTCAAAAAATTAACTCATCTAGTAATAAACTCCAAAAGCATGAATAGTTACAGTGCATTTTATCACCATAGGCACTGATTTCCAGCAGAGTCCTAGATATTTTGTATTCTTTGTGGTTCTTGAGGCCCAAAAAACTCATTTTAAATGGGAGATTTTTTTAATGCAATACATTTTTCCTCTAAAAATTGTCACTAAAGACATCAATACTTTAGTAAGTTCAAAACAATATTATCTATTTGTAATGTGCCTACAGACTATATCTACAACAATATGCAAAAGACCTCCCATAATCCAAGGCAGAAGCTTTGCCTTTTGCAATATTTGTTTTCATAAAAATCAAAATAACACACTAGACAAGATTATTTTCACTTGTAAGTATCTTCAGTATAAATGGCAGCATCTCAGCTATTCATCCACCATCCCTTGCATAGTCTGTGGTGAGAAATAAATACCATTTTTTTAAAAAAGTATTGTTGTTATGTCATGGTTTAGATACCTACTTTAGGATAACATGAATCTTGCCCTAAAAACACACTAACCATGACATATGGCAAGTGTGATCTTTATTTTAGTTTCTTTTAGATTTCTATTTATGTTCTTCTCAAAGGATGTTAGATTTCTGTTACCCATAGAAAAGAGTCAGGATTCAATCAACTCCAGGCTCAGTTGTTTCTTGGGGACACGTAGGTCACTGGGATACTGTGGTAAACCAGGTACAAACCATTTCCAGCCTCTTCCTGGGGCTTCTGTCCCAACGAACAACCTTTGAAATACACACATTTCAAAGTAATACTCACATTTCAGAGGTTGTGACAGTGCTGAAATGGAGTAGAAGAGTGGGCAAGGCAAACACAGCTTCGCGCTGCTGAAACATTTGCCACCGGTGTAGAATTTACAGATGTCTAACAGCCTCCTGTCAAAAGTCATGGAGTACATGACTGCTGGGTGGGGGCAGGTAATAGTGCTTGGGCAGTACTGCTTGTACGTCTGTGGGTTGCTATCAAATACGTGCTAATCGCAGTCTGAGAAGTCCTGGACATATTCCAGTGCTGCATATGGAATATAGAGTCAATCTGCACATGAATTATACATGTGACACGTACAGAATACGTTGGTCTGATCACAGCTGTGTAGATCTTTGTAGCACATGCTCACTAACAGCCTAAATAAGTTGGCCTTACTAAAGCGCTGCGGGGAAAAGCACTCATATCCCACCAATGAAATCCCAATCATCATACCAGTTTCTTCTAGTTGCATTTTTTTAGAAATATTTTTCTTTATTTTTTATGTGGTTATGATCAAATTACAATTTTACTCTGGATTTTGAAAAATGCATATTACAATAGGCTGCCTGCTGAGAAACTTTATTAAAACCATTGTCATTTGTTTTATCACGTTCTGATATTTTTCTATTCTTTGTATTGCTTCTGCTGAAACTTTGTAATGTAGTGTGACTTTACATAATTGTAGAATATTACCAGTTTTAGGCTTTGCTAAACTGACCCTCACAAAGATAGATATTCTATGTGAACTAGTGTTGAGCTGTCTGTCAGTATGAGGAAATCTGCTTAAAAATGAAGCAGCTGGTTCCACTACTTTACTTACAAGCTGCTGGTTTTCCATATATAGTGTGCTGTTAAAACAGAACAGAATAAAAATCCAACCAAACCAAAGCAAAGAAAATTCAAGGCTGGGGACCAGAGTACTCTGCAAAAATATTTATGTACAGAGAACTACAAGATTTTTGGTCATGTAAGTTTCTAGAAGGTCATTGTTATATTGCTGAGCTAGTTATTTTTCTAAGCCAACCAGAGTATCAGTATATTGTTTTTCCTGAAAGTTATTCTTGTGGTAGAAATCTAGGGGGAAAAATCTGAAGCCACCTAATATGTGCCCATATAAAAAAAAAAAACAGATCTGAAGCAATGACCTAATGTTCTTTAAATACATTGGAGTTTATACCTGTTGGTATCACCAGCAGTATAACAAGAGTCATGCTACAAATAAGAATTTTAGTCTTTCAGATTACTTCCATAAAGTTCAAATGGTTTGAGATTTTTCTTTTCTAGTAAATTAATTTTTGTGTATTTTTCAGCCAACTCAGACTGTGATGCCTGGACAGGTAATGCGTGTTACAACTGGTGCTCCAATTCCATGTGGTGCTGATGCAGTGGTACAAGTGGAAGATACAGAGCTCATCAGGGAATCAGATGATGTGAGTCACAAGTTAAAACTCATTTTTCTTTTGTGTGTTCAAAAAATGGCTCATGATACAATCCTATAAATATGAAAGACAGTCCTACATAAAAGCTTCTGTTATCTCAGAAGTTTGAGGATTTTCACATCAATTCCTAGTGGCAATTCTACTCACTTTTTGAGGCTGTGATAACAGTACCACAGACCTACGTGTCCTGACATTGATTTTTCATCACAGTTGTTGAATGCTGACACCAAAGTATTTGGGAGCATGATTGAGTGAAAGGCAAATGCCTCCTGGAGATCCGTAACTACAGTCCAATTTGAGTGCCTGGCGTATTGACAGTTTAAAATACAGAGTGGTGGCAATCAGACATTTCCTTCTTTTCTACTGAGTTCACATTTAGCAACAGAGCAATCTTCTTCATATTTTAGGATCTTTCTGAAACTCAGCAAGATGAGGACTTTAAAAGTTCTCCTAAACTCACCAAGTAAGAAGGGGAAAAGTTTTCTTAAAATACATAGTGATCCCAGAACAATACATTGAAATATTACAGTGCAGCATTACTGCTGACGTAATCAAAGCTGAATATGATTTTCTGTGGGAAAGAGAACTGTTTTAAGTGCTGCAAAATCCATGCAATGACTTGGATTATTTTGAACTATGCTATGAAGATGGTTGTGTATTATCAGAGTTGGTCTCATTTCAGCAAAGGTGAATTTGGTGGATTTTGGAGAATTTGGTGGATTTTGGAGAATATGCAATAAATGCATGTTTACAATAGGGGTTTTTATTATGTAACAGGGGAAGTAAGTGCCCCCCAAAATTTTTTAAACCACAACTAAGTTTCTTCAATGGACCTCTGTGCTCCTTTAAGATGAGAAAATTACTGAAGACCTCTGAAAACCAGGAAGTGGATAAGGTGCATATTCCCCCAGAACACAGTCTTAACTGTTTAATTTGAACAGATTTTCCAGCATACCTATAAATCATATTAGTGCTCTACCTTACAGATGCTGAAAAATACCACAGAAAAAATATGAGTACTGTAGTACTAATTCTGTAGGCACCATTGTCTTTACAAGGTAGTATGTGTTTTTTGATGAAGCACAGGAGCTGTCTGTAGACAATTGTATCCCAAACTGTCCATCTTAGACTTCCTAAATATTGTTCTCTCTTCCTTTGTGTTCAGAGAATTCTTTCTGAATCATTACTTCACTTACCCAGCTGTGATTTCAGGACACCATCATCATGTTTGCTATCATCTGACAGATTTTAGGCAAGAAGATACATCTCTTATTGACACAACTTCCAAGTTCAGTTTTGGAATGAAGTGTGTGCATCGTTCTCTGCTCAAATCAGCCTTTGCTCCTCTGCTGCTGCTCTGACAAGCTGTTCCACTTCCCGATATCTCTGTGCTAGCACGGCAATTGCAGCTGGGGTGCAAGCAGATGAATTCTAGTGTTCAAAGCTGACAAAGACAGCAAAAACAGAAACATACTCTCATGATCCTTTCTCAAGCCTTATTACTGTAAATGCATAGATTTTTACACCTGATGAAGTCAGCAAGCTGTCTAGGCTGGCCTTCTTCCTAACAGAGAATTTATTGAGTCAGTCCTGCTTTGAGGTTACGGGTGTGTATGTGTCATTTATATCTTTCCTTAAAATACACCATTGCCTTCACTGCTTGTTAATCGTTCCATTAGCCTTGCTGAGCAAGTTTTCTGTGGCCATTGCCTACCTCATCATGACAGGACTATCACATTGCAGAGCAACATACATGATAACCTGTTATTTTCTACTTCTTCTTTGGATGACTGTCCTCCTGGATTCCACTTTTTCTGCGCCCGTTCTCCTCTGCATGTGAGAACAGAGTATTTGGCTATGTACTTAAACTCTGAATTTTTAGCAAATGGTCAGCCACCTTCAGCTTCCTTTTCCTGCCTGTATGTGTGAGGTAGAACTCTTCAGTTTCAACTTGTCCTTGAATATGCCACTCTGCTAATCCTGTACATAAATAATTAGTATAGATTTATTAATATGTTATTTTTCTCTCCTTTTTCATGCCTGGGTGGCTACATATTTCAAGAATATTTTTCTTCTTAGTGTTAATAACTCCTTCAGGGCTGGGATTTAACTGAAATGAAATCTCTAACATCTGAAATATGTTCTTCTGAAAAGACAGAGAGTACTTTTAAAAGGAGCTCCTTGACCTTTAGTTGTGGTAGCAGTACTTAAATATCATAGCAAGCATTCCCCAAATGACTGTAGAAGTCACAGGCCTGAAAGAAATTACATCTATCCAGCAGGAAGAAAAATTCTCATCAGCTTGCCAAATGCAGTCATTGAAAAACTGATCCTTGCAAAAACATGTCTACACCCTTTTCACTTTGAGTTTTTATGTTGCCTTGTAGGAAAAAGGAGGCCAATGTGATTGGCCAAAATAAGAGTTAGATCCTACATCAAAACCGAGCATCAGTACGGATGCTGCCTGTTACAACCATCAGAGTAAACCACTCAGACATAGTTCAAAATACATTAATACACAGCAAGATGAATGCTGCCTGATACACACCAAATGGAAGATGTTCTCAGCATAATACCATACCTTCCTGCAAGCCCTACTTCTAGCCACCTTGAATTATCTTGTATTCCTAAAGTGTTCTGGGACATCCATCGGTTCCATGAATAACAGTCTCTGCACATCACCATGTTGTCCACAGTCACACTTTTCACAGTGCTTTTCAAACCTGGGATTACCAACTTCCTCAAAAGCCTTTTTTTCTTGTTTCCCCTGATCCAGGACACCTACATAGGACCTTTTCTATTACTCAAATGTATCATTGGTACTCCTCTTGATTCCCTAGAAACTTCCTAGCTATCTTTAAATGTGGGAGACCTCGGCTGGTCCGAGGGATCAGAATGCAAGTTTAACATTGACCTTGCACAGATACCCGTGTACCCTTGAAGAGACTGGAGAGTCCTGAGAAGAGCTGAGCAAACAAGATATGAGTGAACACAGTGATAAACATTCTAAGGGTTGGCAAACATCCTGGCTTTGACCAGAGCACGAATGGTGCGTGATCAACAATTGTATTGGCTGGCTGGCGCGTGATGTGAGAGTGGATTGGGCAAAAGTAGAATGGTAGCATATATAAAAAAGCACTGCTTGTAAAATAAAGAGGAATTGAAGAATTGCTGCAACTTGATATTCAGTGTCGTGTCCGTCTCTGCAACGACATTTAAATGTTATCAAAAATATGGAAAATTCAAATCTGCATGAGTGGCCAGCCATCCCCAGAGTGTCATAAAAATAAAATAATTCTTAGACTAACTGTTGCCCCAGATTGTCATCACAAGCCTAAATTGTCCTTTACAGCTGCAAATGGGGATAAGGGAGATAAAAGGACATCCTGGGCACCAGCACAGCCATTTTGGACACTAGCAGCCAAAAACAGGCTCTCCTTTTATACATGAGGAGCAGGTATAAAAGAAGCAGAATTTGCATTAACAGTATATTTTGAATATACTGTGATAAAGTAAGAAATCAGTTTTTTTGGGGTTGATGTTTTTGTTCTTCACTTCCTGGTTTTCAGGGGTTTAAATGTATCCATTTTTACAGTAAGTAAACAGAATCACAACCTGTAACAACACATTCATTAACTTCAGGGCCTTTAGTTTAAAGCACTTAGTTTGAACTCAGAAAATGCAGTCCATAATCACCTTTAAGAGAAGAGACGAGTCCCAGTGTCGTATACAGCACTATCATTCCTGTGAAAATTCCAAATGACAATGATGTGCCTTGTTTGTCTTGTAATATTAGTGTCTGATTTATAACTTTGAGGTGCTTAAAGTATGAAGTACTACATGATAATGTAAAAACAAAATCTATTCCAGTCTAAGTGTAGATTTAGTGGTACTGACAGGCTGGCAGTATCTCAAAGCTGAGTGTATATATCGTCAACCCACTTGCAGGGCGTATAAATTAAATATTAACAATATAGGTCATGTGCCATTTATTGGCATTGAATGAATCACCAAACCATTGAAATTCTGAAGAAATAAACACAAATATTAAAGTAGGCATCGGACTTTTCAGGCCACTGTTGCTTGTTCACAGTAAATAAACATGATTTGTACAAAGCTGTCAAGTAGGAGTTTCCACTACAAGAATCACCATGAAAATCCTGAAACAGTTCAAGCATACAGCTTCTTCCCACCTTTGTGTGGATATAGTGGCATATCGTCTGTCAGACTAACGCACTTTTTGAAATGCCATCTTTGAAATTGTTTGAGCAGATCAAGTTGGCTGAGAGGAGTAGAAGGAATCCACTCGGTACACCAGATCAACAGACAAATATAGGACGTACCATAGGACAGATATGTAAACACTGGGATCATAAAAAAAGGAAGGTAAAACTATGTATTCAGTGCTCGTCCTTCCCTGGTGAGCTCATCAAAGACAGAATTTCTTATAAAGCTGTTCACTTTTAGCACACGTATTACAGTCTTGACACACAGATCAGGAGAACAATGATGATGCTTAAACCATAAGGTCTCAGTGTAATGAATACTATAATGTGTGTAGACTTAAAACTGATTAATAGTTTTTGAATAGCCCAGCTGACCGTATTTAATCTCCTTGTTTTTGTAGGGTACTGAAGAACTAGAGGTTCGAATCCTGGTGCAGGCTCGACCAGGCCAAGATATCAGGTCTGTAAACAGCCTACTTTATAAACAGTAAAATACCTCTGTAAGGAATAGAAAAGCTGGTGATTTTTATAGTCATTGTTTGACCATAAGTAGTACTGACGTTTTTGCAGTCTGACTAATGAACATCCCTGGACACTCCTTACCTATAGCAGGACCAATCAAGGAAAGATACTTTCAATCTCATTCTGGTTTTCTTTCATTTTTTTCCTGTGCTATGATTTTCAGACCTATAGGACATGACATTAAAAGAGGTGAATGTGTGCTGGCTAAAGGAACCCACATGGGTCCATCTGAGATTGGTCTCTTAGCAACTGTTGGAGTAACCGAAGTAGAAGTTAACAAGTTTCCAGTGGTTGCAGTCATGTCAACAGGGAATGAGGTAAGAAAAGTATGCTTAGAATCGAAGTCTGAATTACTCTATCTTCGTCAGGACGGGTATAGCGTTTTGGATAGTGACTTCCACCCTATTCCCGAGTAGACACACTTTTTGAGCTGCAACTCGTGCTGACAAGAGATATTTTTGTGAGATATCAACCTGTAATCAGCTGCTTGTGTTTTCTCCCTCAAGGGCTCCCTCACAAGTCTCACACACTATCTTTGCCAAAATATGGGTAATGTATCCAACCATGTGCCAGCTGCTTTCCTCCTGCCAGCAAGGGAGGACCTGTGGGGTAGTCAGGGTTGTAATTCATACTGCTGGTCATGACTGGAAGAGTAATTTCTTTTGAGCAGCACTCCTCTGAAGCTATAGTGCAAATGACAGATAACCCATCTTTGAAAACTGAGTAGTACTACCAAATGCCTTGCTGTAGCATTGTGCCTTTGTATTTTTTTTATTAGTAGCACATGTTGAAATCCAGACAATCTCCTGTTGATAGAACTCCAGACGAGCTTCCTAATTGCTTTGTCTTAATTATATCAGAAAAAGCAGGTTGGTCAGCAACTAAACACCCACACAGCTGCTCACTGATTCCCTCCTGCAGCAGGACAGAGAGTAGGAAGAGCAAAAGCAGAAGAACTTATGGGTTGAGATAAAGTCAGTTTGAAGTTTAAAGACAGCATGAAGTTTCACCTGTAATTTTGACTGTCCTTTGAGACAAACTTTTTGAAGTCCAGACACAAACATAAACCCAATGGCTGTATCCTCATACAGCTTGAATATGTTGAATTTTGAAAGATTTTGAAAACTTGTAATATGTTGAATTTTCTCATCTGGTGTTGTCCTTACAACTTCCACAACCCCAGCGAAGGTTACTCTGTGACTGCTGGGTACTGTGGGTGGCTGAGGCCAGCCTTGCTGGGACAGAATCTTAGAGTCACAGAATCATACAATGGTCTAGGTTGGAAGAGACCTTTAAGATCATCGAATCGAACCATCAGCCTAACACTGACAAAACCACCACTAAACCATGTCCCTCAGCACCATGTCTACATATCTTTTAAATACCTCCAGGGATGGTGACTCAACCACTTCCCTGGGCAACCCGTTCCAGTGCTTGACAAACCTTTCAGTGAAGAAATTTTTCCTAATATCCAATCTAAACCTGCCATGGTGCAACTTGAGACCATTTCCTCTTGTCCTATTGCTTGTTACATGGAAGAAGAGACTGACCCTCACCTCGCTACAACCTCCTTTCAGGTAGTTGTAGAGAGTGATAAGGTCTCCCCTCAGCCTCCTTTTCTCCAGGCTAAACAACCCCAGTTCCCGCAGCCGCTCCTCATAAGAGTCATGCTCTAGACCCCTCACCAGCTTCGTTGCCCTTCTCTGGACACACTCCAGAATCTCGATATCTTTCTTGTAGTGAGGGGCCCAAAACTGAATCTTCCCAGATTTCATAACATAGACAGGGTCTATCATGCAGGAAACATACCACTAACCGAAGAACAAATCTAAAGAGCTACAAGGATTACAGGTGTTGACTTTCTGAATAGTGTCTTCCATATGACTGAATGTTCTTGTGTGTCATTAAAGAAGCAATAACTTGGAAACTTAAAGTTTGTGTTTTGATTTCTAATGTTTGAGATTAGAAGCCAGGTACTCATAAGGAGAAATAAAGTTTTGCAGACATTGACCGATAGAAACAAACTAAGCAACATGGAGGATTGGAGTAAACTGACATGATGTATTTTATTAATTAAAATTCACTAAATCACTTTACACATAGATTTTATGATAGTTGTCTAAGAATATCCTGTCCAATCTGAAGAATAAAATTTGCAGTTGTGTAAAGGCACAGTATTCCAAGGAGACTGACTGAGAGTGTTTCTGGTTTTATAGCTACTGAATCCTGAAGATGACCTCTTGCCAGGCAAGATTCGGGACAGTAACCGTTCAACTCTCCTAGCTACAATCCAAGAACATGGCTATCCAACAATTAACTTGGGAATTGTGGGAGATAAGTAAGTACCACATGTTAGTAAAGATGTCACTTCATATTCATGCGGTGCACTTTATGGCATCCATGGAAAAAGAAAAACCAGAGAAAATGTCACTCATTGCAAGTCTCAGTGTTGTGACAAGGCATATCTTGGAGAAGATATTTTACCCTTTTCATTAGAAAAATAAATAAGTATTATAATACTAAGAGGAACCATTTGATAAAATTTTTATTGAATGGCATTTATCTTGTTTTGCCATCTGTTTGTTGAAACATCTATTACTGCTGCAAATTGAATTTATTGCAGCATCATCACAAGCACCATACTTAATACACCTAAGAGGAGACAATTCTACAGCAACTATACTTTTTTCTGATTCAATATAGGGAGAAGGAAAGTTTCTCTCAGAGGTTATTTTCCATACCAAAGTTAATTTGGAATATAGAATTTTGTCAGATTCTGAGTAACAGTCTTGGGGAAGGCCTCGCTGCCAGGTGTTGCTCAACATTTCCAGAAATATGTCAAAGAATTTAGAAGGATCAATTATTTTTCTCCTTTGCTGGTCTCTCTACTTTGATTGCCACAGAGTAGTATCCTGTGATCACTCTTTCTGTTCATCTGACAGCGATTGCTTCTTGTTTCCCAGTGGTAGTGAAGTTAAGTCTCCTGTTGAGTGCTCTAGGATAAGTGATTGAAGTGTTCAGTCTTTTGTCCTTTGCAAGATGGTGCAATGCCTGTCATCCATGGCTTGAGTTTCTCAGCATAACGTATTTCCTCAGCTTACTGAGCCCCAAAGATTTTGAACAGGCTTTCTTGTTTCTCATTTTGGGTATCAAACCAACTGACATACTTGGTTTGATAGGGAATTGTTCAGGTTCACCTCCACCTGTTTGGGAAAAAGAGTATTCCTTGCGGGTAGGTAAAAGTGAGGCCAGATCAAAAAGGGAAAAAAATAAAAGGAAATACTGAATTTGAGCACCCACATTTCACATTGATTGACGACAAAATTCCCAAGCAGGGAGGCAAGGTTACTGCTAGGGAATAGCTCATTTCAAAACCAGTCTTCCCTAGTGCAGGATTCAATAGAAGACATCACTAGCTTGACAGAAAGTGTGAATGGACCAACCACTGCGTGGCTTTACCATATGTGAACTAACCTGAATGGTGGCTCGGGGAAACCCAGGTGTATTTCAAGTATTCATACAGGGAATGTGACACACAGTGACCACAGCAGTTGTTGTGATCTGAGGGAAAGCAAACCTTTCTGGATACTCTCTCTGCATCCAGGCATTCTTTTTGCTTCTCTGGCCTGGCAAAACCCCATTGGTGTTCCAAATAACAATAAATATCAAAAACCTCCTGCCCATGAACGCTTCTGATTTCAGGTAGAGATTTAATGCAAACAGAGTCTAAACTCATGACACTGTTTTTTCCAGGAATAGTATCTAAATGTCCTGGATCTCTAGAGTGTTTTCTATAAGGACCTTTTAAACTTTAAAACACAGGTAGTGAAGTTCTCAACTAAAACTATTATACCAGAGATCAGGTTCTATCAGGGTCTAGATTTACATATCTGAGAAAAAAGAAAACATCCACAAAAAGGCTGTCAGGTTCTGAGAGTCATCTCTACATAAAAGAAGGGTTGGCAGGGGTTTTCTCCAACAAAATATTGGAAGTGGAACTTTTTTGCCACCTGCATGACTGGAAGTTACTGCTACTCTCATCAGTGTTACCGTCAACATCAACTTACATGCTGTCATTAACAGTGGGTTAATCCAATGCAAAAGGTGCTTTCCCTGAACATCTTTCTGGTAGCCCCTCTGGCAAAATAAGAATTTAAAGCTTGTTTGTTCTTTATGGCCTTGTCCTAACCAAATAGGTATAGTCCCAAATTTGCTGTAAAGTCAACACCATCAAATAGAGAATTTAACTTAAGGTCATTGTGCTAAACTATATTGGTCCTGTTTTACGTCAAACCAGGACAGCTATGTACTCCATTGCTTTCAGGAATTTTTTCTGTGACTTCCTAGGCATGGAGTGTCTGTGAAGATAATTAATCTTGAAAGCTGTCAGTAACAAATAGTAAACAATTTTAGAATCATAGAATCATAGAATCATTTAGGTTGGAAAAGACCTTTAAGATCATCGAATCGAACCATCAGCCTAACACTGACAAAACCACCACTAAACCACATCCCTAAGCGCCACATCTACACGTCTTTTAAATACCTCCAGGGATGGTGACTCAACCACTTCCCTGGGCAACCCGTTCCAGTGCTTGACAAACCTTTCAGTGAAGAAATTTTTCCTAATATCCAATCTAAACCTGCCATGGTGCAACTTGAGACCATTTCCTCTTGTCCTATTGCTTGTTACATGGAAGAAGAGACTGACCCTCACCTCGCTACAACCTCCTTTCAGGTAGTTGTAGAGAGTGATAAGGTCTCCCCTCAGCCTCCTTTTCTCCAGGCTAAACAACCCCAGTTCCCTTAGCCGCTCCTCATAAGAGTCATGCTCTAGACCCGTCATGTTCATTGTCCTTCTCTGGACACACTGCAGCACCTCAGTGTCTTTCTTGTAGTGAGATTTAAGACCCAAGAGAATTTTTTTACTTTTCTACATTTTACTTTTCTGTATTTTTTACAAATATGTTTTGCGACCCTTTTTCACTTGTTGGATGCTAGCTGAAAACCAGACAGCAAACATATTTATTAGTCAAAGGTAGACAAGTGTCTGCAGCTTTGCTTTCAGTTATGAAGAGGTTGATATTTTTGAATCCTTGCTATTAAAATGTTCTCTGTGTCTTGAGATAGTATTACCTTGGCAAAGGTAAGAAGAGTTCTTTTTAAACTTTTGGCTTCATGCTTGGGGAGTCATTTCTGCAGAGGCAGTTAGTTTAGCTCATAGAATAGAAATAATGAGCCTCCAATTGTAGAGTGATTTTGTACTTTGCAGTAAGTTTTGAAAGAATAATACAGTACTGTTGACTTAGCCAAGAATCTTCCCCACCCAATGCCAAGATTCTGTCTTAGCAAGTCTTCTGCTGTTCTTCTCATACTCACATGCCCAATCCATATACTTACAACAAAATGCACCTGCAGTTCTGTTTCAGTCAACAGGAAAATCTGATTATGTAAATTAGTTTGATAAGTGTGGTATTATTTAATTATGTAATAAAGCTACTAAGAGAATGTTGCCATACAGATATTTCCATATATATCCTTTGAACTAACATGACTGATTTGATGGAATACCAGGGCACTTGAACAAATGCAAGAGAGATCTTATAAAGGGTACAATTTTGACGTTTTAGTTAGCATGCTTATAGAAAAGATGAACAAGCTTTCAGTGTCTGTTGTATGGTTTACTAGAGTTAAACCATAGATTATGTGTGTTTGTGTGTGCTCATGTCTATGTGCAGTTTATTCTGTGTGTATAATATGTATCTAGACAGTGAAAAAGGGAGAGGTTTTATATGCCTGAGATACTTACAGATGTAGTAAAAATACTGGCAAACAATACTTTTCAGAAGAGAGAATTAAAAACGTGTAAATTTTTCTTTGAAGGTATCATTGTAATGTGTTTCTCCCTTCCCATATTTCACATTTGGGGTTTATATTCTTTTTTGTTGTTGTTTTTTGTTTATATGTTTTACATTGAGTAGATTTTTACTCCATTTTACTGGGAGTGTCACCTGCTGTCTACCATAACCACTGTTACGGTAGAGTTTGAGAGAGCAGCTAATAGGGAGCAGTTGAGTATTGCTATTGCTGTAGCGGGTCAAGTTTTTTTAACAAGCATGGAAATTCTGTCAGTCATATATACAGAGCTAATATTCAAGCATGAAAATTGTTTTAAAGTAGTATTTGCAAAGACAAACTTAGAGGTAAGTATTCTTGTATTTCATTTCAGGGTATGAATCGCTCAGAGGTGTTTAGGTAAGAAAATAGCTTGTCCGGCTGCTTCAAAGCCCAAGACTGTGATACACGTAAACATATTCCAACACAGAATGTGAAAGGATGGGGAAGCGCATGGAATGTCTGTGGGTGTCTGCAGAGTAGTTAGGAGCACTTTAAAAATGCCTTTGTGTGTTAATCATATATGAAGTTACATTTTGAACTGGCCACTCAAGTCTCAGTTAGCCTATATTTGTATTTTCAATTGAAATCAATATTTTAGTTCTTTTTGGAGCATTTTAACAACTTCTGAGATTGTCATTGTTTGTTTCCATTCTCGTAAATTGTATATATGACTCAATATCCAAAATGAAAAACAGCAAGTCCAAAACACATAGGTAAAATCTAATGTTATAATCCTAGGAGCAAGCAGTAGAACAAACCTGGAAAACACAATACAGCTGAAGTTATGTCTGGCTAGAAGCCAAGATTTTCTGGTTTTGTGTTCTTAGCATGTAAAACCAGAGCTGTTTGAAAAGCACACATATCTGGGTAGAAATGGAAGATATTCCATTTCCAGAACTACACCAAACACAAGAAACAAATGCAAAACCAAAAAAAGGAAAAACCCTTTCGATGTTGTTCTTACTGTTGTGTCTTACATCGTTGTCTGAATCACAGAATCACTTGCTAAAAAATTGCAAAAACAACAGACCGGTTAAAACTGGTATTCCAATGTACTTTTAAGTGTTGTCTCATGTAGTAAGACCAAGTTAAAAAGGCTTCTAATTTCATTTCCTTTCCTTATAGACTATGAAATTATTTGGTTCTTTGGAAACCATTGATAAAAACGAGAGTTGCATCTCTGATCTTATCTGTAGAACTCTACTAACTTAATTATCAGGATATTTTTGTGTCTGATTTTCATTTGTGTTGTTCTTTGTAACCACTGTTTATTTAAAGCTGTAAAGTTTAGTGCTAGGAAAATCTGCTATAGCGTGGGCCTCTGTTTTATAAAGCCATCTTCCATTTTGATAGTTTTCTTTCCATGAGAGAGACTCCCTTACTAAACTTGCTAAAGAATTTTGATCACGTATGTAATTAATTCAGTTTCCTCTGGTTTTAGCTTTATTTACATGAGTGCATTTTCCCCTTCTCTGCATTGTTTTCCATATTTTCTAATTCCCTTATCATTTTTCTCAGACATGTGTAACATTAGCTGCTTCCAGCTGCATTTTCATTTATGAGCCTGTGATTTCACAACGGAGAGTGAAAGAATCTCTCTCTCCTTAGGAGAAAAATTTAGGAAATCCACCTTATCTGCTCAGTTGCTCTAAAAATTTATCAGAATAGTTGTAAAATCGGCAGCATATGAGAGCTTTCCTACATTAGAAGTGATTAGTTTCTCATTTATATACTTCTCTTTTATGACATATCGTTTGACATAGAGCTCCTAAGTGACAGGTAAACCCATTAGAAATCACCCTTGCTATTGTGACAGCATTACTGTATGATATAGCCCTAAAATAAAGGCTTTGAAAGAGTCCCTTCATATCTTGGAAGGAGTACTAAGATCTCTTTCAAGGGTTTAGTCTGCTTGAATTTTATGTTTGCCATCCCAAAAGAGGTTTAAATCTTTTGCTCTTGTGTGGGTTGCATGTAATTACCAGTATTATAATTCAGATGGAACATCTGGAATGGAGGGAGAAGAGCAGGGAAACTGCTCTAACTCTAAAATTTCTCATGCAATATCATCTTGATGTATGTCACCATATGAGTTAGAATATGAGTTATAGGCAGAATTCAGCCACAGAATCCTTGCCTCTCCCTTCACCAGTTTAATGGCGGACTTGGGTACAATCAAATACACTGTGAACAGAAGTAGTAGTAGTAGTAGTAGTAGTAGTAGTAGTAGTAGTAGTAGTAGTAGTAGTAGTAGTAGTAGTATAATTTAACAAATGACTGCAAGAAAAAGCTTGTTAGAGAAAAGACCGTAAATCAAATGTCACAATATTAGTGTTTGCTAAAGTGACTTCAGTTCTAGATCTGCTCAAAGAATGATGGTGTTATAAAGTGTGATCGTAGCCTAATGAATCCAGGGACACTTGGTAACAGTTTGAAGGTGATTCAGATATGGAGGTCCTCTCTTTCATTGTGCCCTGTCAAGAAGAATACTCTCCTTTCAAGCAGAAATGTTTAATATCTGTCACAACTCTTGATAATCACTAGGGCAAACTTCAGATAAGTTGTCTTATGTGGCAAGTCATCTCATCTAATGCACATATTCAGAAAACACACAAAAATATCTAAGCCAAAACAGAGGTGAAAAAAAGAACTTCTGAAACGGGGCAGTGCAAGTCCCAGTGATACCTACTGTACCAGTAGAAAACTACATAGTGTAACAGGTAGTAAAATTTCATGCTGTAGAGGTGACAGATGCAAAGCTAATCCATAACAGTGTGTCATTCTCATAACTGTCTTCAACACAAGCATGGACTTCTTCCTGAATTAGCATTTATAGAATCACATCCCAGTAGTAGAACATGACACTAAACGGCAAATAATAAAGAGGACAGAATACTATGAAAGTCCTCCTGTATTTGAGAACAGAGGGAATCTGTGACTGTATTTGTTGGAGGGAAATAAAAACTACTGTAGTCTATTTTTGAGGCATATGTTAACATTTTAAAAAATACTTGGAGACATAAGTTCTGTTTACAAGAGAACCTCAGCCTCTAGGAGCCAAAATATTCACTTAAATGATTTTCAGCCTCCTTAATATCAAGATCATATATAGGAATTTGCGTTCCCAAGTCAGTGAGACATTTTTGAGGATTGGAATTTTACTATTAATACTCTAGAAGAAAATAATTAAAACCAATAAAGGCAGTAGATGCAGAAAGATCAAAGAAGTGGTGAATGTTGAAGATGGGTCACTGTCAGCAATATGAACCATTTAGAAAACTGGTTATTAGTATATTATTAATACAGCCAAGTATGAATTGGCATATATAGGACTAGAGAATGTAAGTAAAATTTACAAGATGGAGAATTATATCCTGAGAAGTAAAGATTTAGGAGAAGATTTGAGAATCATAGCGAGTCATCTGCTATATACAAGTTCTAGCATATTTATAAATAGCTAAGTCTTCTGTAGAATTAGAAGGGGGTTTTGACCTTACCTTTGTATTCCCAGGACAAGAAGACAACAGTATATTGTATAGAATTCAGAGGAGAACCGTTGAATTTTTTAAGTGGTTGAAAGATGGACTGTATACTCCAACAGTATCAGAACTCAGGCTGTTTAGTTCAACAAAGATACTCTTACAAGATGACTTGATTACATTCCAATAATACTGAGCCCCATGGAGAATAAACTTTGAATAAAGTTTCTGTGTCAGCACCAGTGGCTAGGTATTAAAGGTAGACTAATTCAGACTGTAAATAAAGCAAAATTTTAACATGAAAGTAATTGTCATTAGAAAAATATATAAAATGCTTTGACAGATAATCATTTGAAAGCAAGATTGGATATTTATTTAAATGTGATCTACAGTTCAAACAGAAGCAAGTTCAGGGAGGTTCCCAGACTGTATTAAATACCAAATCAGACAAAATTATCAAAATTATTTCTCCTGGTCGCAAATAATCTCTTAACTCTTACTTCAGAGACATTATACTAATGGACAATATGTAGTAGAAGCACAAACTCAGAAGACCATTACCAGCAGAAATAACACAGCAACAGTGATCTATAAAGACAGAATGCTAATCAGAGCTTTGGCTATTTTAATATTTGGTGCTCAAAAGAATTTGAAACCTTCTCAAAATTTTGACAGGATGCTTTTGATTTCCTTACCTCTGTGTAATTCATTGTGTCATTTAGAAACATCTATAGTTTCAGTCTGCCTTCTTGGAGAAGAACATTGTGAGAGTGAGAGTACTCTTAGAGTCTAGAACTTTGCTGGAAAAAGTTCTTGATTTTTGAGACTGCTGCCCGTAGTGTTGATGAGTAAGCCAGAAGCTGGGATCACTTATGAAATGTGAAAGTCTTTTGTATGTCACTTCCTGACACAGTTTTGAGAAACAAAGACTGACTTTGTTCTCTGGCAATGAATAGAAGAACAAATGAGGGACTGAAGCCATGTTAGGAAATGGCTATCTTGGGAAAACTGTCAGAAAGAAATAGACATCTAAACTTATAACCTGAATAGTTTTAGTGTTTTTCCATGACTTCTAAACAACATTAGTATGCATCTGATCTGACAGATCCTTGCTGTGATGACCTACGAGGAGAAACCAGGCATGGATTTACAGGGTGATAGAGGATTTTAGATTTCATGTTAGCAGTGTCCGTGTACACATGTAATAGTGAAACAATAGTGCAGGCGCACTGGCCCAGTCTTCTCACGTTCATCAGTCAGACAGGATCCATGCGTGCCCAGAAGTGATCTTTGAAATTATAGACTGCAGCTGCTATGTGCAAGATCAACTGAGCCTGGGCTGGGGACTGGGGAGGGAGGTTGACTTTGTTATTGTTAACAGTCCAGCCAGCTGAAAAGAAGAAACGGCTCAAGACTTGTGCAATGACCTGGTCCATTTCAATCTTGAACATCTTATTTTAGTGTTTTTTTAAAAGAGACAGCTATAAATCTTCATGTTAAATGAAGATTTTTTACATTTGACACTTAATTGTCCTCCATTTAAGAGTATAAAAACATAGATTTTTGGCTTATTTCATATTTCTGTTACAAAGGACACTATCTAAAAATTATTTCTTCCCAGTGAAACTGACTTGGAAGAAGTATATGTAAAAGGAAATGCTGCCTTCGTGAAATAGGAATTCATAGCAAAACATTAATTGTTTTAAATAAGGTCCTGATAGCAGTAACATTCTCAGTTTTGGACATTTTTTTCTAATCCTGCCTCTTGGAGCAGGGTAGCTGGGTATGAAGCTTCTCATGAATGAAGTGGCATCTTTATTGACTATGGAGATATAAAATTAGCAAAAATATAGCTGTTTTCCCCTTGTAGTCAAGAAGGTGACATTTAATATGCCTTGAGACCCATTTTCTGAATAAGACACTAGAAACTGTGAGTAAAAATGTTTCAGTGGGGCCTATCTCCAAATATTTTCCCATTATCTGTGGTCCTCCTTCCAAAATGTCAAGGTGTTTAACACTTCATTTTGCTTTGTCTGGAAGTCAAGAGTAAAGAAGTTTCTTCAGAGACTCCACAAGGAAAGATGAACTATGCATTGTTGGCATGCCCAGTTGAGCCTAAATCCTTCCATAACGTCACTCTTCATCCTTGTGAGCAGCCTGTCCATACTATAACAGAAAGGTATTCCAGTGCACTACCTTTCTTTCCCATTGGCTGGCCCTGCAGAGAGGAAGCATTTCCCATGATGATTTTGAATATTCAGAGCCACCGAGGGGGACACAGCTGGGCACAGAGCATCCCTTTCACCCCAGGAGCCTCTCTTCTTCCCTGGCTCTTTATTATACCCCTTCTGCTTCCTTTGCCCTCAGGAAGCCAGATGTTTTTAAAGAAGAAGGGACACAGAGCTTCCAGAACACTGCGGAGACAGGCCTACCAGATTGGTGAGCACTGTTTTTAAAACACTTGGGACGTTGAGGCACATGCATGCTCACAGGCACACTCGGCTAGGTGTCTGTCAGTGCAGAGCTTGGAGCACAGATTCTATCGATGGTTGCCATACAGAAGCAAATGCTGTTTTATTCTGTCCATTAAATAACAGTGCCTTGTCAGTTAAGTTCTTATGTACCAGTGCACTGTAGACATACATGGCTCCACAACGTTGATAAAAATAAAATTCTGTTAATACCAAGAATGTTTACATTACTCATCAGTAGCAGCAAACATCTTTATCCTTCAAGGCTTTTCCCTTCTAAAAATAGAGTAAAATTAGGAAGAAACCTGCTTGAAGGTAGTACCAGAGTACAGCTCTAGGAAAGTCACTGTTATGACTCTTCAGTCATACCTGCATACTAGTTTTCCCCTTACCACGCTGATCATCTCTAAAGCAGGCTAACTGGAATGTTCATGGCTTAATAATATGGATTAATTTACAGAAGTTGCCTCCCAGCACAGTCAGGCCAAATGGGCAGGAGTGATAACAGAGGGAGAGTAAACCACCTGTCATTTTCTCCATTAACAAACAGAAAAATTAGTTTCTACGGTTTGCTTCTTGTAGCAATTAAAAAGAGGCAGAAAAGTAATGAAAAAACCTAAGGCTAGTACCTGAAAACTTCAGGCATGTGAGAATCCTCACTGAGGTTAATGGGCCTATTTTTATATCAAAAGGTTGGAGGATTGAGTTATAGCTTCATGTTTGCTTTGCATAGTGGAAAAACAAGTTTCTGTACTCATTAGTTAATCAATCTGCCATATCCTTAGCCTTCAAAAAACTTGCTCTTGTTTAGCAATTGGTTGTTCATGCTGAAGACAGGTTGTCATTAATATAGGCTTTCCTCATTAAATTGACTAAAGACATCAACCCACTAGAATCTTATGCTATACCCTGCACATCCCAAGAAACTTAACTGCAATTAGTTTACAAGAACCTGCAGTGTTTAAAACATTTTAAATTAATGTGAAGAACATGATAAAGACTGTCCGCTTTATCAGAAATTGCTTAGAAGCTGGAATCTACCAGCAGGTGATCAACTTGGAATACCTCATACAAGTCAGTTCACATATCGTTGCTAACAGCCTAAATCTAGAGGACACGTTAAATGAGCCTTTGGGCTCTTCTAAGCAGTGCTGGGGCAAGCATCAACAAAAACCAGCCACTAGAATAAAGCCTTGCTAACCAAAGCATGAGCAATAAGAAAATGTTTCTGCTCCCAGAGCAGGAGAAAATGCAATGGGCATTTTCTTACATTAAAAACATCTTTGTGCTTGAAGTCCAGTATTGTAGAGACAAATGAAGTTCTAGTTGCTTCCATAACAGCTGTCAAAAAATTGACTTGCTGTTCCCAAACAAGATAAGTTTCTCTTTCTGTTCCTTCTCTTTGCTTATTTCTAATAAACTGTACTTTACTCTTCTTGGAGAATTTGTGTTATGTTTTAGTAAACAAAAATCGATGTCATATTTCACTTGACATTTTCTAAAAAATAACTATTTGTTTTAAGACATAGGTGATGACAGGGAATTTTAAAAGGCCTTTTTATATTGTCGCTGACTTGTGGCTTCCAAGTCATTTTCCTTCTGGAGACAGACATTTTTCCAGGTGACTAAGTTATGATTCTGTAAAAGGTGGAGCTTTGCAGAGAAAACCTTCATTTTGAGGCATTGTCTTTAGGAACTGCGTTTCTACCTGTCATAGTGACATCCATACTGTAGTTCTAATTACTGTAGCACTAATTACATCAATCAAGTTATGTCAGTATGAGCCAATTCTCATATTTCATGAGTGCTCCGAAAGAAATAACTGCAGAACTTACCCTTCAGACTCACCAGTGCACTGTCATCTTTACTGATGAGCAGTATCTTTGGCATTGATTATTGTATTGTGTGGTGTAATTTGCAGTCATATTATTTTAACCCAGCTACAACTGTTGAATATTTTCCACTCCAAAAGTGAAAACTTCCAGTCAATCCATATAGATTCACTTCCTTCGTGAGAAGGAAGATAAAAGAGAAGCCATTATCTTTACCAGTGGAATTCCATCCAACTTCTTGGAAAAACTAATGGATTTCTGGTAAGTATTAGGATAAGGTTTATTGTCCTCGGCCAGTAAAATAGCCAGGGACTAATGAAAACCAGCTGTTCTCAGGCTTATTCTTCAGTGGACACACACTAGCCTGGATTTAGAGTGGATAAAGTGCTCATGGGTTAGTATAATGGCACAGCACCTGAAGACAGCTGTTGTCAAAGCTTTGGTCCTGTTCTTTCAGCATTGATGAAAAAAATCACTACAATTCACAAGCAAATGCTTGCAGATGAATGTACACAAGCAGCAGAGAAGAATGTGATATAGGACCCAACCATCAACAATGCAATGCCTTTATGTAGGAATGTGGTCCATAGTACATAAGCACGTGGCTTCTACAACAAGGGACCTTCTCCTGTTGCACTCCCATGCTATCTCTTTTTCTGACCTCTCTGGTCTTTTGTCATTCTGGCATATATATCAGTGGAAGTTGTCTGAAACAGTTCATGAAAACAGTGGAGTAAAATATGTTATCATCCAGATACAGAGAAAAGTTGAAGGCATTAGGCAGATCTCATGGTAACTTCAGCAAAAGAGTTGAAGACCTCTAATCAAAGTCTCTCTGAGTTCATAAATGTAACATGAAAAAGAATACTTTGCAAAATAGCTTTCTTATTTGCAGCGGCATCAATTAAAAGAGCAGCAAAAAGTAACAAAGACAGATTCTTTTATGTTGCTATCAAATAGACAAAACTTACATGGGCATGTTGAACAAACCAAAAGCTACTGTAATTATTCCAGCTTTCCTCACAAGCTGGCCTATATTCTTAGGGAAAACATATTGCATCTGTTCAAAGTGATCCAGGGAAATACCACAGAAGGTAGAAGGAAGAAACATGAGAACATGATGAAATACACTGGAGAATTTTGAAACAAATACAGTTTCAGAAGAGTCCCCATATGTTCTTACATACATCATCAAAACCGGATCTTCTTCTGCTTTAGAAAACCATACTAGTCAAAACACAGAATTCCTATTACATTCAAATATTCATTCATTGAATTACATTCATTGAAATACATTGAAATATATTCAATGAATTACATTCAATATTACATTCTACAGAAGTTGGGTTTTAGTTGGCTAAACCTCATATGGCATCTATTGCCTATTCTGTATCCTGCAAATTACTGATATGCAAAATATTCCTCTTGGCCATGAGGTGAGAAGTGGGTGACAGACTTTGTCTTTATGCCTAGCTGCATTTATCTATTCCTTTTGAAATCTGTCACCTCAACTGAATGAGCACAAGAAGAAAAATGAGAGTTAATCATAAAGGATCAAATCCATATCCCATCTTTCCTCAAACAGAAATGTCATTGAACTTGAGAGATCTCTGTCTGAGAACAGTAAGTACAGTCTCTTGGTTTTTTGATGAAAGTTTTACTTCGGTAAATCCTTTGTTGTTTTGGAGGTGTGGGGGGTTTTTTTCTGATGTAGAACTAGAAGCTTGATTGGGGTCTTTGCATACAAGGGGAATCTCTAGCAGGTCCTTGTACTTTAGTTAAATCTTTTCTTCTTCTGGGAGATCTGTTTAGCAGAAAAGAGACCTCATAAGACACAAAATTAGCACAAACTGCTGTTCCCAGTTTGTGTGGGCATGGCCAGAATGTGCTAACCTCAGGGTACCTGCACATCGCACATAGTCTTTTGAAGTTTACAGTCAACTGCTGTAGTTTAGAGGAGCAGCTGATCTACTTTGATTGGTGTAGGGTCACTGCTAGCACTTCAGTTTCACTATGTGTCAAGGAATCTGTAGCTCCTCTGAATCTGTAATCAATCACGTCTGAAGGGATAATTGTTTCAGCATATAACTGAAATACTTGAGATGCTTTCACATAAAGTAAAATAGTAGGCAAGAAAGGTTACCCAGCTCTGCTTTTGTACTCACAACAGACACTTTTGCATGCATTTGGTGCGTTATGGTGCATGCACATCTTTCTGTATCTGTGTCCAATATATCTGTAAGCATGCAGGTTTAAGGTGCTAACTGTGATGGTTTGCATGCACAAATTTTGCAAGTACAGGTTTCCAGAAGACCTGGGTTTATAAAAGCCTGGGCTGATGCATAGAAGAGTACAACCAATCGCAAGTGTTTCTATTAGTCACCCAACAGTCTTAGCTGTATATGGCAATGAACAACAAGGACTGAAAATGACTGTCAGGTAATGAGGTTAATCTGAATGAATGAGACTACTGTGGCAAAGAACTTGGTGGAAATGGTCCTGGAAATTAGTAATGAACTATGGATTTTGTACTGTGACAATGACTTGATAAGTCAGTCCTAACTAAATGTTCCAGTTCAATTTTACAGGGATCACTCATTTTACTGCAGAGTGGTAGGTGATGCAGATCACCATTTGTTGTTATTTGTTTTCTAAATTAAATTATAAAACTGAGCAGTTTAATTGCATGTATCAAACTGCTGGTGTTAAGGGTTGTATCACAGAAAAGGCTGACAGATTTATAATTAATGACAATGAAGCACAACAATAAGATCAACAGAAGTGAATTAACAGATGTTGATTTCTATTTGAAAGAGAAAATTACACTGTAATTTAGGGTACTTCAAAATGGCACTTAAAACATAGAGAATTCTTTGATCTTGACTGTACTGTAGCTATTTCTTCTGAGAGAGATAAGGGAAAAAAATCTTCTACGTGGCTGATGTCTATTATAATGAGGCTTGCATCATTTTCTTGTTCAAGCTCTTAAGCTCCCGTGTATCTTTTCAGTTCAAAGACAGCTCAGTAATCAAGTGCTGCATAAGTTTTCCACAAACTAGCTTTGATAATCCGAATTTTTCACAAATCCAGAAGGTGTTCATATTCCGGTATACTGCCATCCTGCAAGCCCTCTCTTCAAATGAATGAAATCAAGTGGCATGTCAACTGCGATGTCCTGCATCTGCTCACTGGATTCTACGCATACAGCAGATACCCTCCAACTAAGTTCCAGACTGTGCTGCTCATTCTGTTCCATAAAACTGAATAAAGAGGGTCAGGAAATTGAGGTAGTAAAGTAGACACTCTGTTTATCAGACTGGCAAAATTAGCAGAGAATATAGATATACTTCAAAGTACATGGGCTCTGTATGCAAAGCACTGTGTCTGCAGCTTCAAAAATGTATGTACAATACACATAATATTTCTGCAGACACAATCTGCTGTAGATGGGGATTTCTACTGTGGAGAGAAAGTTTGGATTTGTGCTTACTTACCTATATGAATAGTTTCATAAACTGTGTGTAATCCTTATAGAACAAATTTTCTTAGTTGTATTTACAGAAGATGCTGGGATGTGATCTGAAACATAGAGTCTAATTTTTTTAATCAATTGCAGTATGTTAGAAAAGCACATTCTCTTCTTGTGCACAATGTCACTCTGACTTTGAAAATCACCAAATGAAACAGACTAGTTTTGCCATCTGGAAATGAGACTTCCCATCAAAATCTGCTCTACATTGATTAAGGTATTCACCATTATATTTGAGCATCTGTTACAGTTCTGCCCATGAAGGAAAAAAATCCAAGAACAGCACTTTCACAAGACATTTTAAAGGCGTTATCATAGTAAATTAGATCATTAGTCTAGCTAATCCAGTATCCTGCCCCTAGTAATGGCCAGGGCTTCAGAATATAGCTTCTGATTTGTACCTGCTCAGACAGTGAGTGTTATTTCTCAGCTTCATGATGATTTATCACAGGCCTTTTAGAACAATCTTGTCCTGTTATGCTCAGATGCCAAAGTTATTTTGTCTCTTCTTTCAGAAATCAATAGTTTTCAATTATTTATTCCCTTTCCATGTCAATCCAAAGGAGAAGCTGCTCGTTGTTATGCAACAAATGAAACGGGAAGTAGTATCTTCTTATCTGATTATAGCAAATATGTGGTAATATGCAGTTTGAATGGTAACTCTCTGCATTAAATCCACTAAAGTCAAGGAAAATGTTTGCTACAGTGTTGATTGAAGATTACAGCAGGTGACTCCTGTAAGGAGTGTTTTGTGTTAATTGCAGTCACGGAACTACCAGCTTCAAGTAGGATAGAAAGTTAGGCAGACCTGAGTGACAAAAAGAAATGTGCCAAATAAAGCAAAAAGAGAGAAGCCTTCTGCAAAGGCAAGGGAGAGAATTCTGTAAATATCTCCTTTCTTCAGAATAAAATCCAAACTAGCATAATCATTCAGTTTATTACAGTAAAATTTCTACCACATCTTTCATTTTGGAAGAATTCAATGCATTTTGCAGCTATCTAAAGATGATATGCAGTGCTATTGGTTGGATAAGGTTTTAGTGGTAGAATTTTTAAATGTCTTGCATTATACAGATGGAAAAGAAAGGGATATATTGTACAGGTCATTCTAGTGGAAATGCTAAAAAAAAAATGCACCAACTCTAGTAATCTTCAACTTTTTACATGACATGAAATAAAAAAACCTGTATGATGAACTACTCCAGTTGTAAGCTACTCTCATAAACAAATGTGTGAATTGAGTCCTCACCTGGTTTGAGTTTGGGTTTGTTTGGGGTTTGGGTTTGGGTTTTGTTTTTTTTTCCTTTGTTAAGTAATTTTATATATAAATGCACACATAGAGATATATATATTCGGTATGTAAGCAGGAGCACTTTCATTCTATTTAACAACAGTTAAATATAGACTCACTTGCTTTTTACTGTTCCTTCCATTATCAAACCACAACCAAAATCAAGCACACTTCATAATCCAGAATTAGGATTTCCCCTGACAGGTGGTCTTGCTACCTGTGAATAACTTTTAAATATTTAAGCAAAATAAAATGAAACAGCCTGGAGCAAGCTCCAAATAAGGTCCTCGGCTGCATCACAACCTAATGAGAAAAACAGACTGAAAGCAGTCTTAGCCTAGTAATAGTGGCATGAGTGTCTGACTGTTGTCAAACTTGAGCAAGGCCTATATCGACCTGTGTAATGAATACGTACGTATTCCTTGCCACATTCCAATCTGCACCCTCATTGGCAAGGATTAAGGAATACTTAGATCTTGAGAGACTTTTCCTATTACAAACTCTATAATAAACTTAAGCAATATCTTGTTACATACAGATTATTACACAGACAATCAACATTAAACAGTTGGTTCTGAAGAAGACACTGACAGCAGCCAAAAAGAGACTTGCCTCTTTCCTCTTGCCTTCAACAATTAGTGAAGACTTCTGCTGGTTTTTGGATAAAATCATCCTGAGATTTCAGAAGGGGCAGCTGAGAAAATGTCTCTGTTTCCTAAAGAACACAGAAAGAGATGGTTTTGCTTGAGTCTGTATGTTTTATATTTTCTCCCAAAGAAAAGAGAGTTCAGCCATTAATTATAGGCCATTTAGAGTATCAAAGATACCCAGTACCCTAAACAAGTGTTGTGGAGGCATGCCACAGTATCTGCAGCCACTGTTTCCTTTTAAAAAATGGTAGTGTATAATTCTATCTAGTTGATTACAGCCTACACTATGGCACCAGGAATCTGCCCTTCTTTCTGCTGTAGTTTGTTGACTACCTCTTACAAAGCAATATGGCCCTATAGAGTTCATGTAACCCAACACCTATAGAAAAGTTTTGCGGGGTAGCCACACTGTGATGCCAAAGAAGATGCTGCATCACTCACTGGACATGGTGGAGAAAGGGTCTTGAGTCTTTCTGCTTGTAAGGCATAACCAGGGTAGAGGACGCTTGAGGGCTCTCTGGTGAGTAGATAAGGAGTGTGCAGGGTTGCGTGCACTTGAGATATCTACTCAGTGAGGGAGCGCAGTCTTTCTCGTGTCACATAAATTGTAGTGCACACAGCACCACGTAATGCTAACTGCTGCTTGTATTTCACTAAACCATGGGCAAAGACAGGATGCTCAGAGGAAAGGATTTTTCTTTTTCAGGCCTTTTGAAACACACAGTTTCTGTTAGTCTCTGAAAGGTCAGCTAGGACTTGCATAGTATTTCTAATTTTCCTGTTTCCAGTCTGAACCCCAAAATAACTGCGGTGATTCTGTCTTTTAGTGAAATATAGCCAAAGTTCCCGAAGGATAGCCCACATGCCATTTGCAGCCTGCAAAGCCTTGATAACCCATAAAGGCATTTTGTAATTGTAGTGCAGCATGTAACTGAGGTGCTGTGTTCCAGATGAAGTCCTTTATACAGTCACTAGCATTGTTGCCAATTCGTGCAATTGCATTCTAAGAAGGAACAGCCTCCTGTGAAAAACTTTCAGGATGACTAAAGTAAAAGCATACTGTCGAAAGAACATTATATACAGTTGTAGCAATCAGTCAGCTTCTGGTGAGTTCACAAATCTTAAATGCAAAGTATTCATTTAATATATTGGAAATTCTTTTGGATTCCTTTGGTCTTGTGTAGTTGTATTACCGAGTTTCTCCACTGCATGCCTTGAAGCTCTGTATTAGCATCGGTACTGCTGTTAGATAGCTAATGCCCACTTCAAAGTTTCTAGTTTAGATCTAAAAAACAAAAACAACAACAACAAAAAAGTTAAGATACCAAAACTGAAATATACTCAGCTTCTGTCCTTCGCCTCTGCAGTTACACTCTTTGTATGGAGTACAAACACCACTGCTTCCCATATACTGTTTCTCGTGAAGGTAGGCACTTGAACAGGATATACTGTGTTTTTTCAAGATGAAGTGGATGTACAGCTGGATTTGCTGCAGAGCCCTCTAATGGAAAAGATAAACAAAGGATTTACTCCCTCTTTTCACTGATGGAAGTTTGAAGTGGAGCCTTACCCCCATTTTTGCACACATCAAATAAGCTAGACAGGTAGTACTGCAGCCTGCTTGGAGGCCAGTAATTTTCATGCATCAGATCCCTTTATATAGCCCTGTCAGTTCATCTAAATCATAATTTGTATTACTACCTACTGTGCAAATTACACACTTGTAGACACTTGTATTAATGTTCTTCAGTCCCAACCTAAAGTATCCCACTGTTCCTGTTGCAAAGCTCTTAGATAGAAAGGTGCTAAACAGTGTGGTGTTCACTTAATGAGATCATAGTTCTTGACTTGAATAGAGCAGTGTGGAGTCTTAAGAAGGAAAAGTTATTCTGTTATCCTAGAGCTGTATCTCTTTCTTGAAATACATGTGTGTATATGCATCTGTATATGTGCACACAGACACTTACACTACAACTCGTAATAGTTCCATGCCACTAATCTGCTTGCCTGTTCTTTTCTGTAGCCCAGATGATTTACTGAATGCACTGAATGAGGGTATCAGCCGTGCTGATGTGATCATTACATCAGGAGGTGTATCTATGGGGGAAAAGGTATGCTAAATTTAAGTATGACTTGCTCCAATATATGTAAGAATTTCAAGCCAGAGTCTTTCATCAGAGCTTCTACCTTTGTATTAATGTTTATTAGAAAGGCATCTTACTTTTTTTGGAACACTTAAATGTGAATTAATTAAGAAAATAGTCTTCAATGCTATCCTCATTCCCTTTGTTCTTATTACTGTACTATAGTAGACACGGTACAACAGGGAAGATTTTAATTCTTGGTGTGAGTGATTTGCAAATGTGTTTTTATTTAAGGAATGATTTATGTAGTTATGATGAGGAAGGTGCTTGGTTAATACCACATAAAGGCAACAGACTTCTTTTTATTCTTAGAGCAGGTAATATCTAGATAGAATAAAGCTACTTTGAAAGTACTTTGAAAAGCAACCTGAGTATATAAATAGCTCTTTCTTACTCAGCAGATCTGTTTCCTGAATATGCCAAAGCTGTATCTGTTACAAAAATACTTTTATCACATTTTGCGCCTGATAGTCCTACAGAGGCAGTACATACGGACACAGTGAGCTGATATATTTGCCTTTTGAATCATTAACAGAATTGTTGATTGAGTTCCTGTTGGTAATCCCTGTGCCAAAACCATCAATGAAAATAGGGATACACAGATGCTGGTGGGGCGTAGATGAACCTGCAGGACATTTATTAATCATGACTTATGCGAAGGAAAACTCAGATTACTTTTTGATCCCAGGCTGAATCTGTGAGTTTGGCAGGTAAAAGAAACATCTCTCCTTTTATAACTAACAGATACTAAAGACAGTCATTAGGAGATGGCAAACATGAGTGCTGTTTTTGTCACTTTTCTGAGTAGAAATCATATTGTTGGATACCTCATGAAAATGGGTAACTAGTTAAACCAGTGCCAGTTACTTTCAATCCCATTATTGTCTTCAGTATGCCTAGAAGAATAATCAAGGAGAAGTGCTGGTCTTTAAATTGGGAACGTGGTGACACAGTGCAGACACAGGAACACTAGGATGTGACTGGACTGCTGAAGGGTCTTACAGGCATTTATGCTTTCTGGCTAATATCTCCCCAGTCTGAATTTGAGGCAACAGCATGAAGTCGGTAGGCTTTATATTCCACTGATGGTTAGCCCTCTGATACTGAGCTTTCAACAGTTTGAATGAAATAACTGTGAACATCCAAAAAGTAAATAGAAAGTAAAAACGGGGTTAATGCAATCAATAATTGAGAATTCATGCCTGGCTGAAAAAAGTTGCTGCTTTCCAAGTATCTGAACACACCAAAAAAAAAAAAAAAAAAAAAAAAAGAGAGAGAGAAAGATGGGGAAACTGCAAGGGAGCTTCAGATTTACTGCTTCCAAAGTCTCATTTCACAGATGACTGTTATGTCCTCTGTCTTTAATCTCACTAAACACAACAGACAAGATACTACATCTTTGAACACAGCAATTTTCAATAAAGACTAAACAAGTAATTCAATTTGTTTTAATAACTGGATCAATTGTGTTTATGCAAAATCATTTAACTTGAACTAATGCACAAGCCACCCACAGTTTTTCCTTTCTAAAGACTGTTAAACCTGACCACTGTGAATTAGACCGTGTCCCCAAGAAATTACAATAATTACAGTATCCTGGAAAACTATGATTTCTACAGTACAGTATTGATTTCAAAAGCACTAGGAGATCTCTAAATCTACTGTTAGATAGCTTCTGTGGCAAAAGTTAAGTAACTTGATGATTTTAAGTCTTAACTTTGCACCATAAAGCCTTTTTTCCATCTTTGACATAGAGAATGTTTTAGTAGTAGGTATTTGTGGGGTCCTCTAAGATTCTGATGCTGCAGCTGACTTTTAAGTAAATATGTTACTATGTCCTCGTGGAGTCAGGTTTGGCACCTAAAATGAGTCTGTTCTTCACCTCTTCTTTTTGAAAATACTTTCTTTCAAATACTGGAAATTCCCCACTGGACTGTAGCACTTTTGGGATATGAAAAGTCTTTCATCTTCACTTGATATTAATTAATTGCTTTGAATGCTTACATGATGTAAGCCACTTTGATGTTACTTAATCAATTTTCTTTTTTGAATTTAAACAGGACTATCTTAAACAGGTGCTGGATATTGATCTTCACGCACAGATTCACTTTGGCAGAGTTTTTATGAAACCAGGGTAAGAAATCTTTCTACTTAGGCAGCATAGATGGAGGCTATATTGGCCCAAATATCCTATATAAGGGCTTCAGTAGATTTCAGTTTTCCAAATACACTATAAACCACATGGTAGATATATATGGGAAAAGAAGCAAAATCAGTCCTGTTCAGAGGACTTTATGTGTGAAATTAACTGGAACCGAGAGATAACTTTTTATCAGTAAGAGGTATTTCTCTCATAATTGTTGCAAATCAGGTTTGGGGACTGGGGGGGAACCGGCATGGTATAAACATGGCCACAGTCTTCACTGTGATCACAGAGCTCAGATATTGACATTGTTACAAAATAATCAGGAAATATAAGGACATTTAACTGCTGGTTTGCTTAACAAGCATCTCATTTCACTTCAAAATTTGCATGAGTTATATTCCTACAAACAAGCGATTTCTTGAGACAGGTGGAATGACAGCTAATTTACAAAGTGTTATCCGATTGGCATGTTGAGCATAGTAATTTTAAAGTAACCACAATCCTTTATGTGTTTAGTTTGGCTCAGAAAACTGTTTTAGCATTGCTTTCCTTGCCTGTAGCACTGCTAATGAATGAGTCCGGAAGTGTGTTTTGTAGAGAAAATGAAAACTACATGTATTGAAAATAGAGAGTTCCCTTTCACCGTGCAGTAGCGGAAAGATGTCTACAGCTCTGCCTCAGTAACCATGGAGTGCAGTCTGTTTGCAAGCTGATTTGGCACGGTCCAGTAACACAAGGCCAAGTGCAGCTTTGAGGAATGATTCCCTCAACCCCATAACTGTTGCCAGGGAGCAGAACAGAAAGTGGGTGTTCGCTGTGAAAACAGGCAAATACTTCTACTGTCTCTGCATACAGTCAAGTAAAGAACTGCATGGGGGTTTGGTGCTTGTGCTGCTACTACCACTGTCTCCCTTCCATAAAAGGAACAACTGAGCTGAAAGCATGTTTCTTCCCGTGCTGGATGTAGCCCAGGCATGGAAATTGCTCACTGCTTCTGTGGTACTGCTACAACCCACATGGGGAAGTCCCAAAAGTGGGATCTGCACTCCAGCCTCTGCTGCTGACAAGAATGGATAACCCAATTTAGAGAATTCAGAATATTAAATTCTGGTTCCAGCTTATCTGAAAGCAAATGTAATTCTTTCTTCTGGTGATCCCTCTGTAGACTTGTAGCGATAAACTTTTAATAACTAGGCAGAAAAGCTTATTTTCCCCAAACATCCTTTTTCATTTTATGCCGTAAGAAAGATATTTCTTACTGCTACCAAAACATTTGGTCATCTAATCTTACTGAGAATGTAAGCACTCTCATTTTCATTGGCTGTAGTGCAATGGCAAATATTGTGTCTTAGTTTTTATTAATTCTGTCTTAAAAGGCCTTAGATGCGAATTGTGATTACTATATTGGGAAAAATTCCCATGAGTAAGTTCCAAGAGCAGAGCCAGAATTTGCTTTGTATGCCTGTATTTTGATGTGCTATATGACTGCAGAGTGATGCCTGGGATTTACCATTCCTCCACTTGATCTGAAAGTTGCTGAGCTAATGTAAGGCTGTACCTTGTCTAGCAGCACTGCCGGAAGAAAGTACTGGAAGACTTTACTAATGATGGTGTTGAAATCTCATATGAGAACTCAGAGTTTCCAGTAAATATGAATGAGCGATTAGATTTTTTTGTACCTCGGTTTGTGCACTGGTTATAAGATTTGGAGGTCTGGCACATAGTTCCCATTATGTTAGAGAAATTTTAAAGCAAAAACTTCCAACACCAACTTCCCTTGGTAAAATAGGATATTGATTCGTCCTAGCAGATACAAAACTAGGTAGTAATGATCAAAGTGTGGCAAATCTCCAAAGTTGCTGCTGGTCAGCAACTATCCTCTGCTGACCTGGTGATAGTTGTTAGCTCAAGGTGAAGCCAAGGAACTCAGCCTAATTATTGCTCCTATAAAGTATCATTTCCAGTGTTTAGAAGGATGGTATTAACATAGGTATACAGAAAACTTTTTTTAATGGATGAACCCCTTTTCTTTGCCAGCCACATTCTTGAGCCATCACATTACTGTCCTATTTGTATAACCATAATAGCCCTGATAGCAAATCACTAAAGATCATTCAGGAGGAGCTCTGAAAGGCAGAGAGAGCTCTCTGCTGATAGGCCTAGGTCTTACCTGACTGCAGCGCTCTGCCTGCGTATCTGGATTTGTTCATCTGCAGACTAGCTAGCATTTGCTGCTCTGAAATACTGCTGCGTTGTCACTACCACTGTAGACCACAGAGTAAGGGAAATCAGAGTCGCTAAGGTTACAAAAAATTTGGAGAGCCTTATATGAAAAACAAATACAGGTCTGTAACTGCATGATTTCAGTATTACTTCTTTTTAATTGGCTTCTAGCATGAAGACAAGATTTAGGTTTTTGATTACTAGTTCATCTGCTCTTAGATGTTTCCTCACCAGAAGCAAAATTGTCTACTTAAAACTTCATAGCAGAATACTAAGAAAAACTAATTGTTCTGTCATCACAAAGAGAGGGTTATATCCCCAGTATGGAATAAGCAGCAGGTGCTAATGAACTGCTGAGAAAAAGAGAGATCCTGTTTTGTTTTCTTTTCCAGATGTTTTAAATAATAACATAATAATGTTCAGTCAAAGTCTAGTGCAGATATTAAATAGCTTTCATTTTCCATAGCCTGCCGACAACTTTTGCAACTCTGGATATCGATGGCGTAAGAAAAATCATCTTTGCGCTCCCAGGTAAGATGTTTTGTGGATTACTTTTGTTGCTGTGCATAGATGACAGACATGAAACAGAATAGTCACATTTCCCAGAACCTAGGTCTGATGTTGGCATCCCTAAGGAAGGTACTTGTAAGGTTTTCCCAGAAATTTCCACAAGAGATGGACTTACAGGGATATACTAAGCAGTCCTTTCTTGTTCCTGTCCTCAGAATTTGCCAGTGTACAGGCCTTATGATTTCTTCCATCCAACAATTTCCTTGGAGTTTGTATATGGTACTATACAGCGGTGTTTTTTTCCTACAGCTCCCTCTGCTTTCACAGCAAATATTCTGTGCATGTAAGTCAGTGCATCCACTCTGAAGTATTGAAAATGGAGACAAAAACGAGGGAGTGCCAAGGAACATGTCACAGAATTTTTAATTTTTTTTTTATCATGATCGTACCATGGAACCAAAAGAGGGCAGCATCGCTTCACCTCCTGCGGGCTGCATCGCCTTGGGAAATCACCTCGTTCAGAATAAACATTTCCGTAGGGATCTGGCTACAAATCCCTGTCCTCCTAAATCAGGAGGAATTTATTTTATTCTTATTGCTCTGGCTTTGCATGGATTTCTGACTACACAAGGAATCCTGTTCTTGCTAAGCTGGTGGTTTCAGATGTCTCTCTAGTGCTTTTTTTCTCTCTTGTTTTAGTTGCTGCAGTACATTTTCTTCCAGGACAGAGACCAATGGAGCATCTGTCTGATAGTAGTAGTTATTTTAGAACTGTCATCTAGAGAAGTCCAGATGTGTAAGACAAGTGGTGTTTGACAGACATTGGTCATACACCTCTTCTGTGAGTCAAAAGAAAATGTATAACTCAGTAGAATTCTCCTCAGAACCTGTACTAAAGCATTTTGCCACTCTGTTAGGGAATTTAAAGTTATTTTTCCATAGGTCTTGGAAACTTTAATCATGAATCAAGAGCCCTATCAGCTAGGACCTATACCTGTGCACAATAAACCCTGCCCCGGCCCCAGACAAATCTAGGCGTAAGACAAAAGGCAACGGAGGAACAGAGGCAAATGGTGGGGCCTGAGGAACACAGGGCAGTTGTGGTCAGAGCAGGATTTCAGCACACCATCAGCCAGAGACTGTAGCTTTCAACAGGTATACTTGCTATATGCCACTTCAATCTTGAATGAGACGTTTCCTGTACATAGCATGAAAAGCTCTTTAGAGTCCTTTAGAGTGCAATTGCTATAAAAACATGGGATCGCTTTCAGCATTTCACAGAGTAAATCAAGAGGGAGTGACCACCAACTGTTCTTTGTCCTACAGGCAACCCTGTATCAGCTGTTGTCACCTGCAATCTCTTTGTTGTTCCCGCCCTGAGGAAAATGCAGGGTATCCTGGATCCTCGGCCCACCATCATCAAAGCCAGGGTAAGAAGCTTGTCTTCTGTTTAAAAATTCTCTCAAGATGTTGCAGCACAGCTCTTTGGGCTCTGAAAGGCTTTCTTGTTTGGGGAATCTGAGCCCTAGACTAATTCAAGCAAGTTGAACGAAGTTCACACAAAACAGAGGTACATTCTCAATCTCCGTTGATGGTAATATTCAGTCCCGTAATTTCTAAGAGTTAGATGGCCATCTAATGGAGCAAGATATGCAGCTGCAGAGGCAACCATTTGCCAATCAGGCAGGAAGGACACTTTCCTGTTTAAAAAAAACATTTGTTTTAACCTGTGGTAAAAAATGCAGAGTAATCTGGGAATACCTAAAGAGTTGGATAGTTCTGTATTAGCAACAGAAAATAAAAACTTTAAAGCCTTTCTGTTCTTGAGTTATTTATATAAGTAACCCCCCTAAGCAATATAAATCCCTTAAACTATTCATTTCACTCTTAGAAGAAATCATGGATGTTGTAACTCTGTTTAATATCGATTCGAGTCATGTTATTATAATGTATTATTCTTCTATTTTTGATTCAAATAAAGTACCAAGGAACACATTACCTTTTATAGTTTTCCTAGTATTCTTAGCTATGCACTTTTCTCTTACTGCTTATCCCATGTCTCTCCTCCGCATTTCCTCAGGCATCTAGACTTTTCTTTATCTCACAACTAAAATATTCTAAAACAGAGAGCAATTTGTAGTGACCCTCACTTTTGCATGAATTTTCCAATGTGTTCCATTAAATTCCATTGTGAGCCATCCCCTGTATGTCTCTCCATTTCAAAGATTGGCCATTGCCTTTTTGTCAGAGCTAGCAGGATTTTGAATGCAAGTAAAATTTTTATCTTTACACAGTGTAATCCAGAGACCAGAAATGATAAAGCTTTTTTCCAGAGAAATACTATCTTTAAACTTCCAGTAAAAGAACAGCTTTGGAATATTCCACGTAATGCATATAGACTCCATCGTACACTTTGATATTATAATCACAGTTGTATTTCCCTTAAATACTGCAGTCTCTACCTTCTGCAGCTTTTGATCTTGCACTAGACACCATCTGACCTCAAAATGCAAGTTTTTAAAAAGACAGTTTTTAAGGAAAAACAACTGAGCAGATGATTCTGTTATCTTAGACAGTGCAATCTGAATGCATGACATTTTCATCCTTTCTTTGCTTCTTCTACAGTTATCATGTGATGTAAAATTGGACCCCCGCCCAGAATATCACCGGTGCATACTGACTTGGCATCACCAAGAACCACTACCTTGGGCACAGAGTACAGGTTAGTGCCCAGTCACACAGACTGACAGACACGCTCACACAGGTCCTTGCCTTCCTACATATATGTCTAAAAACAACTGAGCATGTGCACGTGTTTTCATATAACCTTCCTTATGCAGACTTATTTGCTGACATACTTGTGGACATGCATACATGTACGTTAGTATAAACTTCAATCATGATACGACTTACCATCTTGACCATTAAAACTTCCTTTATCTGAATAACCCGCCTTTATACACATGCACACACACACAAAATACCTGGTATGCTTGCATATGTGCACACATTCCTTTTTATAAATATCCGCCCAGGCTTACTTGCACTCACAGGCACATTTGCTTACTTTTGCTTTTGTGCATGTACTAAACAAACACAAGTTGGGCCATAGGTAGGAGCAATATGAATAAAAGAAGTGTGATTCTAACTGAACTGGAAAAGTAGGAGAGATAGCAAAGGCTGTGTATGTTCTCTTAAAGCAGACTAAGACTTTCCTTAGTCATGTTTGCCACCTAGGGATACTTCTGGATACTCAGCTGCAGTTGAGTAAATACTATATTTGAACACTTTTTTAGCTGTAGACTGCTAGAAGACTGACTCTGCCAGTTTCTCAAGAGATTCAGGTCCTTAAAGAATTAATTGTCTTTTGGCTACATCCAAATTGTTCAATACAAAGCACTATATACAAGTCTCCACAGGGAAAACGTTAGCTCAAATGCATCTTACTGTTTACTCAGAGAAAGTTCTTACCATTGACTCCCCATATCACACAGCCTCTGACATATTTCCAGGTGTAAGTCAAGGTATTACTTACATCTCTAACACTGTATTTGGTTTAACTCTGTTTTGTTGTGCACCACTTCTTTCCTTGTGCAAGCAGACTGTCTGGAATGATTTCTCTGTCAAACTGGAAGTTTGAAAACCAAGAAACTAAAGGGCATGACTTTTTATTGCATTTTCATTTTTTGTCAGTACTACCAATATGATACTTCAGGACATGTTGTGAAGCTCAGTGTCCTAAAGAAACCCATTCTTTTGAGGTGGTATATGTTATGGATTTACGCAGCTGGTCACCATAAGAGGGGCTAACCCTAGGATCCTGCTGAAAAATGTAAAGTCTGAGTGAAGATTTCCAATTCCTTTTTTATTAGTTCTTAGGTTACAGCTCGAGCTGGGTGCCTCTGGAGAGGGACCCCTACCCCAGATCACGCCCTCCAATTACACCCGTACCACCCAGCACCTGATCCCCAAGTCCAATCACTTAATTCTGGTTGGCGGTCTCTTGATTTCGCATTGGTTTTTTTTGTTGCTGGACTGGCCTTCTTCTGAAGTTACCTCATTCTCTTGGAATTGTTTCCTTGGTCCTTATCTTCTTCATTCTGCTCACATCTGCCGGATTCAGCTAGTTCTATGTTAGCAGCATTAGTTTTATCAAAAAGTTGACCTTCCGTCAGCTCTTGCGGCCTAAGACTTCAACTACTTTAGCTGCTAGTGCTAAGCTACTAATGTTAAACAAGACAATTCAGAGAGAAGAATACAGTTAATCAAACTTATTCTATAACGGTATATTAAAAACATTCTAGCCTGTGCTGGTTTTAGACTTTGTACAATCAGAATTAGATATACAAATTGAAAAATAAAGTAATTTTGATAGCATTAGAAATTCCAACAGAAAAGCAATTTACTATGACAAGATGTGAGGTGCAGATAATGTGGAAGGCTGGATAGGAAAGCAGTCAGCACAGGGAATGAGAGTTTTGAGAGCTAAAGCGATGAGAGGCTGACTAATTCTCTACAGAGTTCTGTGTTTCCAGCCACCTTGGAACAGTGAGATCCCAGCTCCATGAATAAGTTAGCAACATGAACATCTTCGTAAGAACAGTTCTTGTTTCCCACATGGTTGGCGTGTTGCAGCATTTGAAACTAACTGAAAACTTAACTGAAATTTTTCTCTCGCTCTCCTGTAGGGAATCAGATGAGCAGTCGTCTGATGAGTATGCGCAGTGCCAATGGACTGTTGATGCTACCTCCAAAGACAGAGCAGTATGTGGAGCTTCACAAGGGGGAGGTGGTGGATGTCATGGTCATCGGAAGGCTATGATGTCACCAGCAAGAGCGAAGCTTTGATGCATGTCCACATATCATTGACTGTATCCTGTAATATGCAACGGCACAGCTAGTTTTTCTGATTTGGATAAAAGTTGATCAGTATAGTCAACATCTTGAATTATATTTCAAATGGAATTTAAATAAATACCTTTTAAAAAAAACTTTAAAACAAATCTTAACAAAGAAATTTATTCTGATTATATCAAAGCAACTTTTTCCTTTCCTTGCAATTGCTTTGTGTGTTCAATGCTAGTTCTAATAGCGGTAGCTTTTAGTAGACAGCAGTAGGTGCCTGCAGAACTTGTGTTTTTTCTCATCTTTAAGATACAACTACTTATGCTCTTAAAACAAGGCTGTCTGCTTATTTATACTAGCGTAGACAACACTTGGATTTCCCTTATTAGTATGCTTCATAACCGCTTCACAGAGAGCTTCTGCTTGTTCTTTATCTTGTATCTCGTGTTGATGTGCACAGTGCCAAAAGCAGAGTGGCTGCACTGGGAACCCAATGAAGCCCCGAGGTTTTCTCACCTCGCTGCGCATTCAGGGATCTCTCTTGTCCCGGCAGCCACCCAGCTCAGTATTCTTGGGCAGTAACTGGATACCTTTTATTTCAACAAACAAAAAAATTGCTTCCTTAAGTGCTGACAGCCTTTTTAACCAATACATTTAAAAATGTACAGAACTAAAAACTAAAAAAAATCAAAGACTGATCTTGTACAGATATTAGTGTTACCAGCATTCGTGTGGAAATTAAATGAGCAAAGAAATAAAACTAATGTTAAACAACTCTGTACCATAACATTTTCTGTAATGATACTGAAACTTAAATGAATAAAAAAAATCCTCAATCATTATTTAAAATTTCACCTGTTTAGCCTTGTTGTTTGAACCAAAAAAAATAGTGGTTCAAGAGGGTATTTGGGGTTGGGGAAGAGCCATGAAGGAAGGGAAAACAGTATATGGAATCTAGGGCCTTCCCACATGGACAGTATCACAAGTGAACTGAAAATACAGAGCGAGCTCTCTCTCACTTGTCTCCCACGAGACAAAACGGAAGCAGCATTTGGGGGTGTTACAATTGGACTAGTCAAAACTGGACACCACTACTTTTTTTTTCCATCTAAATTGTAGAGCAGTTGCAAACAGCCCTTGTGCTGCACTGTGTGGAATTTCATAGAGCATTCCTTATTTTTTTTCATTACATTCTCGTTTTGATACTGGGACTATTCAGCCCTCACCAGATTATGTATTTTAGTAATTTCACATTTCATGTGGGATTAAGACCATAACAGCACCCTACAACACCTCGCTTTGTGGAGTTCATGGGTAAAATGCTATCCCATCAATTCCATTCATGAAGCCAGAACATTTGTCTATCGTATTTTTTGAAGACTTAGGGAGGACACAAAGAACTGGGTTTAAGTCCTGACTGCCACAGTGGACTAGAGCTGTAGTTCTAGGATAACCACAGAGCGCAGCCCTGAGGCTGGTTTTAAAACCAAACTCGGCTGTGCAACAGCCAGAGTACTGCCCGCACGAGTCATTGCAAAGGTTGAAGGCAGGTGGGCACACACCATGTTCAAAGGCACTGCAGGGGCTGATCTTGCAGAAAAATAGTAACACAACTTGCCGACCATACTTCTTTGTTCTGGACTACACGCCCACATTTGTGATCGCTCTGCGTAGCAGCGGGGTGGTACCACATTAAATTCATGAATGCCTGTATTTACTGTACCAATACTGTAAACCACAGAAGAAGGAAGAGAGAGGAGAGTTAACTCGTCTCTGAGAAATAATGATGTAGAACACTGCCTTTTATAATCCAAAGGATTATTATATAGTTAGGAGTTATTATAGGCAGCACATGTAAGGAAAATTGGAAATTTATAAAGGACACCAGTAACAACAACCTCGGGGAAGACTGTTCATGCAATTTGAGATTCTAGACAAAGATAAAAGAGAGCTGTGAGGAAACCTAGCCAGAAATATCTTGGGTCTGGTTTACATTAAAACCATTACTCAAAACAAATGTGGCAGAGACGAGTTGGCACAATGCTGTGTATAATGGCTCTGTTTAAATCGTATCTCGGCATCGTAACACTTAACTACCATTGTAACGAATAAAGCATTTAGAGGTCAATCAAGATAATTTTTTTCCAAATCACCAATAATATAAATCTGACTCTACTGTTTACAAATCAGACTCTACTGTCTTTTGTACTCCCCTCTGCCCAGCGTTCAGAATTTTATGCAAGAAAATAAGCTTTGCAGTTTCTGAGAGAGATGTTCACAGCCCAGCCTTCGTTAAAACTGAACGCCATCGCAGTATGTTGGAGTGGAAACTCTGGGAGCAATGTAATAAATCATTATTACAACTATGTCTCAGTTATCAAGCCTAAAATCTGAAGAATTTGCCTTGGTTGTTGTAATATAAATGGATATAAATGTGATAGATACATTCAAATAATTTTTTTATTAAAAATAAAACTGACAGTTTCAGGGAAGGTTGGAAGCTTCAGAAAAGAAATCAAGGACAAACGGATCTTCAAGTATGTGGTTACTTTGGTTCAAGGACTTGCAAATGGAAACGTTTTAAGGAATATTTTCACTGTTTTTACTTCTCTAGATAAGGTTTTAGCACAATCAAAACAGTAACTTACTTAACAAGAAGCAATGCCAGCAATGACTGAAGATAAGGCTGGTATTCCAACATTTGTAGTTTTCTTTTTACAGCATTTTCTTCAGCACGTATACGTGGGAATGATCATACGCAGTGGGGGCTTTCTGAGTCCCATTCATCAAGCTGGGATAATCCTACAGTGACCTACAAATCCCACAGCAACTTTTGTATCCTGGCTAGCTGCTACCAAAACCTTGATTGTACACCTGGATGTGAAACATCATTCAAAAATTGGCTGTATTCAATCAGATAACAGAAGAATAGACTGGCCTTTTCCAAATACTAATTTCAAAACTTTAATTACAGAAATTACAATGTTAATTCTATCTTGATATTAAATATGCTAAACATGAAATATCTTTGATCTGTAGGTCGTTATTACAGATCTGTATGACTCCAGAGATTACTAATTAACATGGAACCTTTAGCCTTTTTGATTCTTGAGGTGAAGGGTTGTACTTAAAACATATTATAACATGGATACTGCTTAAGGACAATATGCAACTGGAATCGCCCTGCAGATTCTGTCTTTGTCCTCCCCAGCTTGCCGCTCTGCACCAAGTGCTAAAGGTTGTCTTCTTTGACGCGTCTCAATCCAGAAGATGTGCTGCTTGCCTCCTGCCCAGTAAAGATGGTCTTCAGGCCACAGGTAGTCTTCACACACCCTGCACTGACCACAGAAGTGCCCAGTATAGTGACTGGATCCACCTTTTCCTTCCGGTTGCCTTGGATCCAAGTCAGTCAGTGTTGGGATGGCACGTGCCAGCCCCGTCGCCTTTCTATGGCAGCAGTGTTCAGGGCCTGCCTCAAGTCATGCTCAGGAAAGTTCTTCAGGCTGACACCTCTGCCAGCACTTGCAGGCAGGAGCTATGTCTGAGAGTTGATGCTTTAGTGAGACATCTTATTTTGGAAAGCAGATGCCAGGCTAAGATGGCCCAGCACTTCCTATGGCCCTCGGTTATGTTCTAATACTCAGCTTCTCAAAAATAGCACCATCACGTGAACTGTTTGTGAGGTTTTGTGTTAAATAAGAAAACTAGACATTAAATCAAAACAAAAGAAACATATCACAACTTTGTTTTCTTACATGATAACAGCACTGAGGTGTTTCCAGGTACCTGTATTTGCAGTTGACAGAGAAGACAAGCAAAGTAAGGCTCAGATGGCAAAAAGCCGCAAATATCGGTTAATGCTGAAGACATATCTCTCAGGAAGAGCATAAAGATTCATCAGCAATCAAGTTAAATAGTTGCTTTAAAGGCAGACTCTCCTTCTTGGATACATTTACTTGGTATATTTGGATATATAGCTTTCTACTTCCCCTGAGGAACTAGGTGGGAGGGTGTGAGACCATCAAATGAGGAGTCAGAGCCCAATTCAGGCTACGTTATCAAGAAGTAGATTGGCCTGACATATAATGATCCTTACACGCTTCCTCTTACCTGACAGAAAACTAAGAATAAGAAGGAAGAGGGTAGATGTTAAAATGCTCAAGCACAAAATTTGCCAAAAATTGTAATTTTCCTTAGCTGGACAATTGAAACTTGTTTTTAATATCAGAAAAAAAGCATGAAAATTGTCTGTCATTTATGCTGACGCTTTCCAGACATTTCTAATAGACTTTTATCCCAAATAAATTCAGGAATTTCCAACCTAATATTTCTTTTGTGAGGTTATTTTCCACATTTCCCAAAATTCCAGGTAAGAAACTCTTTGCTCAAATGCTTTATATCTATGGTAGTCTTTTTCCTGAAGCTAAAGTCAGCTGGCGTTACTCCCATGAAAAAGCTGCATTTTAGCACTACAAGTTAGACGGGGAAGGGCATTTATGCGTGTAGTCAAAGAAAGTAGGGACAACAAGGTGGTCAAAGTCACAACTATTGATGGGAAAAAAAAGATTGGCAGAGGGGAGAACAATTGCAGGAGCTGATGATCATTAAAGCAGCAATCTGTTGAACAGAGACAAGGTATAGTCTCCCATCGCAGTATTTGGTCAGTATGTTGCAATTAAGTGCCTTAACCTCATGATGAAGAACGTGATCTCTAATAACTGTCACTCCCGAATGGTTTGGCAACCCCTTAGCCTGCCTAAAGCCAGTCAGTCTCAAACAACAAAACACAGCATTTGCACCTCGTGAACACGATACTGTCAGCAGCTGAACTTCTCTATTTACTCGGAGTGAAAAAATCCACATCGTTGTTTCTTCTATGTTTTCTTTTACGGAATTTTTTCGTCTTTTTTTCAAACGTAACCTTTGTTTTCTAGTAAGTATATCCCAGCCTCCACCCAGAAAGGTGAGTCCCCATGCTGGATTTAAACTCAGCATTGAAATGCAGACACTTCTTGGCTAATTCATGGGGAGGAAAAGCCTGTGGGTTTTGCAAATGTTACAGCCTCGTGATGTGCTGCTAGTTGCATGTTTTCTGAAAGGGCTTAGTGACTCACATTCAGCATTAGATTAAGACTTGCTCTGTGCATTCGTGCCATACTGCACACAAGCTGACAAAGCTCTTGGAATATAAAGCCTTCAAAAGGGCGATGCACAGATGCTCAGTAGCTCTCTCGTTGTCAGACTGGTCTGGCTGGGATTACTTGCTCCATCCCAGCACTGTACAGTGACATCCAGCATGCTCTGTCCCTCTGCAAGGACTTCTGCATTTGCATGGACCCAATTTGGGTTTAAAAATACAGGCAGACAACTTAATTTTTGCAGAGTTAATTCACAAGCAAAAATGAAACCTGATTGTACACCAGTAACTCCACAGATAATCTGAACATACTGGAGAAAGAAAATGCACTGGCATGATCTTGATAACGAGGGATTTGAAAGTAGTAAAGTAACTTCAAGACAAGTATAAGAGAAGATGGAAGGTAAGTATATATCCGTGCAAAAACTACGTTAGAAACAACAGCAGGGTAAGATCTCAAAACCTCGATTTACTGCTTTTGTAGGTATGGAACACTGCCAGACGAAGACAGCGATATCCAGATGCATTTGCTTCCACTAAAAAAAAGAAGTCAGTGCAATACTGACATGTTACCAGCCACTGGCACACAAAAAAACTGCCCCACCAGACTGGCAAGAAAGCATGCAAAGCAGCTTTTGTCGGTACCTGACATTCTCCTCATGTGGATCTTACTGTGGCCCAAGATGGTCTGAAAGGATGCCAAACAGAAATCAGAAAGATCAGCAGGACAAATGAGAGTTAGCACATCAAGGATGTAAAGCTCTTCAAAAACACCGTAACACATTATTACCTGTCTGACAAGCGCATTTCCTAGCTGGGATGTTTGTCTGTTGTGGCAAAGTAACCAGTGACTTCATCATTTTGAAATGTTGTGCTGGTTGGACCACTAAGGGGGACCCAATTCTGCAACAATATGCAGACCAGATGTTGGGCCAGGAGAAGCCAACCCAGATGTTTGCAGACACAGCTTCCTACACTGGCGATGGCTGGTACCAGCAGGAGAAGGCAGCTTTTGTGGGACTGTTTGAAAAACTGCTGAGAAGGAGACAACATAATGCCAGAAACTTCCCTGCGCTGTGTGGCCTGTGTGCTTTTAGATAATTTTTTTTTAATCTCCCCCTTGCAAAAAAAGTGGCCAATAGCTCCCATCTCAGGAAGAAAGTATACATGCACGGTAAGTAGATAATGATCCAGCTTCCATATACTCCCCCAGCACCCCCAGTGTTTGTGGCAAGAAGTCCCACACTTTCACAGGGTGAAGCAGCATCTCCTCTGTTCCGTGCTGAATCTGCCACTCCCTAGTTCTGTTTGATGCCTCTTAGGCTTTTGTGTTGGAGCAGACAAAGAGAAGTCACCCTCACTTTGCCACCCATAGTTTTATAGGTGACTATGGTCTAGATTAAGAGTCTTAATCTATGTAGTCTGCCCCTTGTGGTCCTGTTCCATCTCCAAGGGTCTGTAAATTGCATCATCCCTGTTGCTCCTCTTTGCACCCTCTTCAGTTTTACTATATTCTTTCTGAGATAAGCAGACCAGAACTGCACACCTATTAAAAGGCATCACTATCTCGTATAACCACAAAATGATTACTTCGGTTTGTTCTCTGCTTCCTAATAGTTACTTTTTGTTCTTCAGTGCTTCTGACCGATGTGTTTTTACAGATCTTAAAATACAGATAAACTTAAAGTCTCATTCTTAATTGGTCATAGTCAACCTAGAAATAGCAACTATAATGACAGTTCAAGAAAATGTTTTCCTCATACACATCACTTTACTTTTATCTGTGTTGAATTTCCTCAGCTGTTTTAACCCACTTCCACTCAATTTTGAGCAATCCAGCTGCAGTTCTTGGTCCTGGTAAATGGATATCTTCCTTTAAGTTACTCACCTTTAATTTAACTGATAATGGAGACTGCATTGATTACCTGGGCTGAGGATCCGTTCTATACTGTGGGAAAAGACCTGCTTTGGTAGCTTGACAGCTATGCAATAATATTGATACTTTACCTTATTATGCCTGATCTTTTCTTGTGGTTTATGGCCAGCTGGATTGCCCACTGGTGCTGACAGCCTCTTTGTCTGTGCTCTTGTTTTAGGATGTTGTTGCATTACCTTGGAGAACTGCCAGCTGACCTAATAAAGCCCACCTAAGGCAAGACCACCCTCGTGCCTACCTGGAGAAGCTGCAGTAAAAAAAAAAAAAAAATTGGCTTGATATTTTCGTCTAGCTTTCTTGTATTTGGATGAGGTTGCTGGAACAGGTGTGTTCATGGTGAAGACCGGCAGGCAATCTCTTGGGATGTGGCTCTGCAGAGCCCCCTGGTAGGCGCATGTGCTGTACTCGGGGGAATTAGCTCACAGGAACGTGTAGGCGAGTGAACTGGAGCCGATGCTGATTACAGCTGGTTGTCTGTGCTGTACTTTGCCATTCTGCAAGCACAGTCTGTCAGGGGTTTTGTGTCAGCGCTAGATAGCTATTCGTCACTAAAGGTATTGAACAATGAAAATAAAAATGGCCTGAGAGCTACTTATCTGCCAGTCTTCAGGAGGGGAGAGGTACACATGCAGATGTGCTTGAACCCACCTAAATAAAGGATAATTAGTTGGCACTGTACATCCATGACTGACTTTCTGCAATTTACTCCCTACTGGCCAAATCCGATCAATTTGCCCAATGTGCTATGAAAAGCCAGAGAACAGAGCAGAAGACAGCATTTAATACGCTCTTGGCAGCCTGCATTGCTAAGGAGTCACGCTGCCGCATTCTCCATTACCTAGAGTTTTTCTAAGAGGTGGTGGCTAAGGTTAGGTTAAAACAAAGCAAAAAAAAAGGCAAAAAAACCCCCAACCAAAAATAACAGTTGTTAGTTAAGGGATGTGATGAAAAGCACACACACAAAGGAGCTCAGAGAGGGTGGGAGAACCAGAATGACGCCCTGCCTCAGCTACTCCCAGGCCCATCACAGGAGCCATCAGCCCATCAAAGGCCCATCTCCACAAACCCAGAGGAGCACAGGGGCACAATGGCAGGCGGGAACCCAAGTTAAGGATGCTGGGCCCCTTCCAGGGCTGTCACAGGAGTGCCTCAGCCCCTGCCCAGGTGTGAAACCCATCAACATGAGGCAATGGGAGGGCTCTGACGATCACCTTTCAAACTATCGAGGTTACTGCCTGGGGGTGTGGGACACATTATGGAACGCAGGGGAAAAGCATTTTAGGATTGCACAAGATTTATGGGATGTTTAGGAGAGGAACCAAAAGTGGTAAAAGGGATGGATGGAGGGGATTTGGGGAGGAACAGATGTAGGAAAACAGAAGGATAAAGGGATTAAAAAAGGCTGGTCAAGTGTAAACAGGTACGCTTGTCTGGCCATGCCCTGTGCCCTGCCCGCTCACCACAGTCTGTCCTGTCTTACTAAATGTCATTTCTAACTCTCTTCCTGGGTGAGGAAGAGGCAAAACCGTGGGAGGAGCTAGCTACTAGAGCCGGGGGGGGGGCACCAGGAGAGTCCCGCATGGCTGCTTGGAGAGACCATGGAGTCTGCAGGTCACATGAGACCCATTTGTGTGCACATTTGTGCATGTACGCAGCATAGGTGTCTCCCAGGGGGACATCCGGAAAGACCAAGGATCCAGGACCAGCTGCTGGGTGGATTGTGTGTCCAAAGCCAGCTACTGCAGAGGCCACTATGTATGTGTGTGTGTGTGTGCATGTGTGTCTGAGTGAGGAGTCGGTATCAGCAACAGGAGTGGGGTTGCAGCCTCAGGGGTTCATAAGTCCAGGTGCCAGCAACTGGGGAGACTGGGATCCAGGGGCCAGCTACCGGACAGCCTGCTGTGTAATGAGTCCTTGTGGCTCTGCTTCTTCCTAACACCGCCTTAGCTCAGACTCCCCTTCCTCCGGTACATGCATACCACACTCACTGCACAGTCCAAACAAGGGCTGAGTGCATGAGCGTACTTGGGGTAGGTAGACAAGATTTGTACCTTCCATGATTCAGGCAAGAGCTGTGACCACTTGACTGTGGAGTCAGTCTCCTCCAGCTCAGTCCCTCACCCGTGGTGATGTTCACAGTTACATTTCCATTGGCTAGAGAAGGAAAGGCAACTCAATTTTGAAAAAGGGCTTGTTGTTGGTTTTGCTAGAGCAATGCTGTTTACCCTTCTCTGGCCAGGTATATTACACAGCTGAAATCCAGCTAGGAAATAAAAGCACCATTGTTTTCCACGCTGGATCAGAGTTGTCTTGTACAGTGGAGAGAGTGGGAAGCGTTTCTGCTGGACATTGCTATGTCAGTGCAGAGTATTACCGAACAGTCCAGAAGGTGTTCTATGGTAGGCCCTACCTACCCAAAGGAGGCTGTGTACCTGCAAAGGAGATTGCACAACAGTTCTTCAAACTGTCAGACAACATAATTTTTGTTTTGCAATATCAATTCTGCTTCAAGCAGCCTGGTGCTCAGTCATGGCCTGAACCCTGCCCGAGCACCAGGCTGAAGGGGGAAGCAGCACTGTTATCACATAAGGTGAAAAAAAGGAGTTAACATCATAGGTTCATTATGACACCACCTGGCTGACCTAAAAGGTTACTCTGGCAAAAGAATGTATAGAGAGAAGCTAAAATTTACAACCCAGAGCAAGACACATGAATACAAGCTCCATTTTAAATTGGCTCATTAAGCCTCAGGCCAAGGCTCTGAGTGTACCAATAGGCCTTAACTGCCCTGACCAGCCTCACCTGGGATCGGATCTCCACGTCACACTCGCTGCCCACGGGTCTGGGAGACACACTTAAGCCCTCGCCTGGGCACCTAGCCCTTGTTTGAGAGAGGCTATAGGTGTATCTACTACCAGGCCTGACTCCTAGGTGGACTTCCTTGGACATCTGTTACAGTCTTGTCTCTAGCCCTGCCTCCTGCTGGTCCTGACTGGACTCCTGGAACAGTCTCAGGATGGACTCTAGATCTGCACTTTTTCTTGTCTGTGCCTGTCAGTGGACCTTGTTACCACCATCCTGCTCAGCCCATTCACTTTGAATTCTGCAGGACTGGAGGACTATGCCTTCACTGTTGAAGGCAATGCCTCCACTGAGGTCATCCTTGGCTCCCAGCTCATCATCCCTCATGGAGCAGACCAGCTTTTGCTGTTCCCTGGCACCCTGCACTGCATGGACAATACCTATGCAAAAATCTCTGATGTTATCATGGCCTTAATGTGCTTGTGTTACAGGTGAATCCATGCTACCTGTTACCGCCACGCCCTGATGAAACCAAGAAACGGAATTTCTGCCAGGACTGGTGAGAGCGCAAACCAGGTGATGCATTGTGATGCCAGCAGTGATGAGGCTGAGTTCTTCCTGCCTGCCTGTTATGACAATCCTTGCTGCCTCACGCACATGCATTCACGTACCACTTTGTATCATCACTCCTTAAAGAAACTCGAGCAGGGAAACCATATCATCAAGACTGTGCTTGATCATGCTGCCAATCATGGATTTCTAGTGCTGGGAGAATTCCAGTGGGCTCCGCACAAGGGACTGGCACGCTCGTGTCCTCTCTTTTCTCAGACATGCTCCTCTATGTAAGAAATGGATTGACCTAAGTGAAACAAGGTATGAATGGGAAGTAGAAGTTTACTACCTCTGTTTTTTTAAAAACCTAGCAGCAGGGTATTTCTGTTCTTCTTGGCACTTACTGAGGAATCATGAACAAATCATTTGACTTTTGTACCTTTTTGGGTTAATAGAAATTAGCTGTTTAATAAAGATTTATGAAATGTAATTAATGAGCAGCCTTGAATTTTTTTCCTGTCAATGAGTCAATCAATATTATGTTACTTATTCTCCAGCTTTCGTGTTAAAGTCAGCCTGGTCAGCTGCTGGAGATTTTTTTACTTCAGAACGTCTCCCAAGTCCTGCCCTCTTCTTGACTCCTGAACCAAGAGGTACAAAGATAGAATTCACCATCTAGCACTGAGACAGCCCAAGGGTTTCTACTGTTATTGGCAAAGTATGCCACTATACTCATGTGAAAAATACATCAGTAGAACAATATTATCTTAGCAGTGGCAAAAATATACAAGATTACTTATAAACAAGAAGAACATACCGAAGTACAGAAAACCATGTGCAAACTAGTGTTTATAGATTCACGGGCCCATTTTCCTTAAATAAATAGTTAAAGAGGAGTCAAGAGCTGTGAGAAAGCCTTACTAAATTCCCCTTTGCACTTGAGAGTGCATGTTCTTAAAACGTTTGTTTTGGGGGGAGACATTCTGCTCTTTAGTAGTATAATAAAACCTATTAGGAAGGATTCTGTTTGCTTCTTTTCATAATCATCAGGGGTTGGTTTTTTTAACATGTAAGCCTTTTTATCTCTATTCACTTTAACTTATTTATTTTTTTTTATTTTGTGGATAGGCAAAATGAATCGCAAGTTTGATTTTAAGAGCATCAGTTCAAGTCAGACATACATTGACGGTGATCTTCAGAGACTTCTTCGGCAAGGAGAATATCCTCCTTTTACCTCTGATCCCATCTTGGAGAGCAAGTTTGTCCAGGTAAAAAGTCACTCAAATTAAATCATTTGGCATGCTCAAGATAAAATTGCTTGCAATGATTATCTTTTTTCATTCCCTCAGCTCAACAGGTATTCTTCACTCATTTATTCTCAGTATTCTTATTCTCTGTTTACTGCACACGTATAGATATAATGTTTCCGTTCTCCTATAGACTCATTCTGCTCACAGTTTACAGGCAATTGTCCAGAAACTCAGCAATAGCAATGCTGCAAATTAGAGAAAGACAAAAAGTAATGTTTTCACCCTTCCTTGTCAGCCCCAACAGCTAGAACTGTTCTAGCACATTTCTGGTTCTGTGCTATCTTATTAAGATTTTTAGCCATCAATGCCAGTTGAACCTAGCCTAAATGGCAGCCAGCCTTCCCCAGAAAAATCTCCCCCCCCTTGCAGGCAGTATCAATACCCTGCCTGCCCTTTTCCCTAAGCACTGGCTAAAGAACCCTGCAAGACTGGCAACACTCCACACTCCTCCAATCCTGCATTCACAGTGTGTCTAAAACATCTGAATTCTATTTACATGATGTATCTCAACTGTGTTTTTCACAGAATTTCATCACCTCACTTTGTGATAATTGCAACATCCTTTGGTCTTGCCTTGATCAATTCAATCTTGCGTTGTTGATACACATGCAGAATGTTAATTAGCTACAATCTCTGTTTTCAAGGTACTTTATGATTTATCCCTGCTTTATTTATCAGACTTCATTTACTATCAAGGAGGCAGTTGCCCTAACCAATCAACCTGAGAAAACAGCTCCATCACTGACTCATTTACATTAAAATGAAAAAAACAATTAGCCTTTGATCTTTTTTACATACTGTCTCTCACGCTTGGGAGGAGATTCTATGAGGTATCTGCAAATTTAATGTACAGTCTTCCCTCAAATTCCTTCTTAGGACGCGCTTTTTCTCTGATGCTGTCAAAACCAAACCCTGACAATGGTACATAACGTGATTTGATCATACTTATAAACTTATCTCCTTGTATTTTCTCATTTTTCTCTTTCTGTAATTTCATGTCTTACACATAAATTACCTGGGATCTTTTTGCATTCAGTGTTTGTACAACATCTAGCAGGATCCTGGTTCATAACCAGGTCTCATTAATATCACAGCCATGCCAACAAAGACAATGAATCATCAGAACAGATTGCTTCTTTCATCATGTTTACACTAAGAGAAATTCAAGATAATGGCACTCAAGAGGTTTCTGACCGCAGCAATCAGATAGCCAATGATGGAGACTACACAAGAGCCAGTGATTTCCAGTCCTCCTTTATCTTTATTTAACTCCTTTCCTCTCTTTTCATTCATAGACATTCCTGTCTCATTATTCCACATTTCTCTCTCTCTCTCTTCGCTAACCCAGTACCTAAGCTCTAGGGCCCCCAAGCCAAAACAGCATGAAATGTGTTGGTAGTATATTCTCTGAGAGATTATATGGCAAACGCTAGTGATGGGGCTTTTTTTTTTTTTTCATTCAGGTTAATCGAAGAGGGGATCCAATTTCTCTCCATAACCGAGCCAGCTGCGTGACCATCGGCATCTGTGGTGTTGATCCCAGTTCAGAAACACCCAATGTAATGCTGGTAGCGCGTGAGGTGCCCACATCCCCACAGAAAAGTACGACAAACTTCTGCAAACTCTCAGAGCAGCCGTCCCACATGCAACAGCTAGAACTTACCAGGTCAGTTAGCACCAAGAAGGGTTAAATATTTCTTTGAAGAATAAGTAAGCAATATGAATGTATTTCCCATTTCCATACACCATTTTCCTTCTTTTAAGGGTCAGTTTATTAACAGACCTCATATTTGCACTGACTTTTTGTCCCAGCACTAGCACAGCAAAGTTAGAAGAATCACTTCAGTTTAAGTACACACCTTCGGGCCCCACTCCAGTCACCATTTCAGGCTAATGCTCTATACACACATGTGTATAGATAGATGATGATTAGGAATACTTAATAAACCTTTTTCTAAATAATATATCAGAAGCAGAAAGCTGGTAGGAAGACTGGGGGTACAGGATTGTCAGAGAATAAGGCAGTGGAATAAAAGCACTGTAAAGATGCCAACTTCCTTTGCCTCCATTCTGTGTGCTACTGCCCAGCATTTCTTCAACAATCAGCTAGAGGCACTCAGAAGAAGAGTGTCCAAATCCATTCAGCAGCTTCTTCCTATTCCAGTTTCTCACTTCTAGTCTTATTCTATCTGTAGGTCTGACAGACAGAATTTCTTCTTTGAGAGGAATCTCCACTTGTGCTTAATGATGAGTTTCCCCTTTTTTTTTTTTTATAGGTTCTTCCCCTTGAAGTTTGTGGAACTCTCTGTCCATAGCACAGATATGCATCACCTTATGTTAAAATTAGTAAATGGCCGTTGCTATTATCTAGAGCTCTGTGCCCCGCCAGAGCAGCAAGAACAGTTATTCCACCTGTGGCTGCAGCTTATCTCTCTCCTGAAAGACCCAGAAAAAACCAGCAATACCGAAGTCAAGGTAAAATGCAAGGATTTTGGCACATGTCACAAGAAAGCTCCCAACCCAAACAACTCATCAGAAAATGTGAGTCTTTAGCACATAGATATCAAAAGCTCAAGCTGACCAATCAGAAAGTACTGCTTGTGCTATCTTTAGCATTCTTTACTATCTCTCAAGTCAAAGTTTGTGTGTTCTTTGAAGGAGCTACAGTTCTGTTTATCAAAATAGCTGGCTTGTTTTAAACTCTCTACAGAGTTTTAGGGCAATGGGAGTGAGGATGCTAGGTGCACCATAGCCCTGATAAATTTTTGTGAATCAATAAATAGCATACTACTTATTGTTCAGTGTTTAGTTTTCCCCTCATAGTTTGGGGTATGTTCTTAAATGGTTCTTTTTGACTGAATTCCAAAACACACTGAAAAAAAGCAGAGAAGGAAAGACATGGCACAGCTGAGACCCACACAGGGACAAAGGCCTTTAATCCATTCAAAGGACAGAAAGTTCTTGAGGGAAACGCTACAGCCAGCATCCAGACAGGCAGAAGGCGGCTGCTTACTGTAGCTAAGAGAGAAACAAGAACAGTGAGGGTCAGCAAAAATGCTTCAGGAGGTCCTAAAGAAAATAGCATATATAGAAAATTTACTACAGCACAGAAGGGACCTGTTACATTAGAGTCACACTTAGGAAGGAAATTGGATGCTTAATGATGCTGCTCAAAATTATCTAAAGCTGTTTCTCCTAAGTTTCAAGCAAACAACGTTTTGTCAGCACAGGCATTGATGGGTCTTTAGTTCCCACTCAAGCCAACCCAGTTCTCAGCCAAGCAGAGGCACATTCACAGGGAGAAGAAAAAAACCACAATCATACGGCCAGTGCTCAGTGCTGCATGTACATCTTTTCTCTGCACTCAGAAGCTCCCATCTTCTCCCTGGCCATGGGTAGCAGAGAGAAGGAACAACTCTGTGTACATACAGCAGAAAAATTACAAGGGGACTAGAAAAAAATACAATTTTGGAGAGAGGCAAGAACTGTGGGAGGTTACTCTTTCAATAAAAATCAGTGATGTGGTGAAGAAAATCCAGGGGAAAAACTAGCATATTCAGATTAGATTTACAGAAAGTATAGGGCTCAGATTTGGCTGAAAAATCTGTACAGCTTCATCCCACAGCCGTATTGGTTAAGTCAAGAATGCATAGGTTGTTAAGAGAAAGTAAGTACAGGATTTATAAAATTTCTTAACTGATACTTTCCTGCTTCAACTGTCCCTACATAGCCACCTTTCTTCTGAGTTTTCTGCTTGCTTTCTTATCTGATGTCAAAGACTAGATCCTTGTACAACCTTCTGGACATAAGCTGGCCTGACATGAGTGTCAGCCCTTGCGTGTACAGCAGATGTTACTAGTGATTCAATGTACAAAAATCATGCTCCAGACCTAGAATCTCTCTTTTTCTTTGCAGAATAGACATCTTATTTTTCCAGTCACACATTCATCAGTGTTTCAATACCCTGACATGCTGGCTGTCACTCACTATTGGGTTTTCTACTGACATTTTTTAAGTTTGGATTTTCCTTTGCATAGAAAGATCTTAGTAGAGACCGATCTCAAAATCTGGACAGGAGGGAGAGCAACGATCTTATCTCAGCTTCCACTATAAGCAAAAAGAGGAGAATAACCTGGAGATGAAGGAATCCTGGACCTGAATCAGAAGCTAACAACTTGGAGGCAAAGCCACAAACAGTTCTCAGAGGTTAAGCTTTGGGACCTGTTAGCCCTTGATGGACTGCATAGTCACTTCTAGCCAAAGCTGTGGGCCAATAATCACCAACAAATTGATAATGTAGGATAAACAGTAGTCTCTCTTCTAGATAAATATATCACATTTCTTATGGATGATCTGTCTGACAACACTTTATAGCAGAATATTCAGTATATAGAGGACTAATATATAGGAAATTACCTTATCAAAATTTCCAGTTGTGCTCATCAGGCCTGTGCAGAGCTCTTTTTTTATGCCAGTTGCTACTGTATCTGTTAATCTTTCCTTTTTCCTTCAAGAGGGACAACCCACACTCTTAATCTTTCCTTTTTCCTTCAAGAGGGACAACCCACAAGATGTGCGTAACCCCAAAACAGAGGAAGAAGTTACTAAACAAACCTCCTCCAACCAAGTTACCCTCTTAGATACAGTAGGTCTCGCAGAAGAGAGTGGAAGGAAAGGGGAAGCCTTCCACAGCTCCCTGAAACCAACCAGGCAAGAAAACATCATGCAGTCAAAGAATATAGATCCTCTGGATACAAAGAAGACCAAAAGCACAGAAAAGAGGAAAACTAGGTAGGTATGTTTGGAAAACAAAACTGATATACTTAAGTTTCTGCTGCTGACTTTGAAAAGCAAAATGTGTCATATTTTTGTCTTCAGAAAATACACTATTGCAACACCTTTTCAGGATTACTGTGATTTTTTGTGATGTGTTTTAATGGATTAGGAAGCTGAAGAATACAGAATGGGGTTTCCAAGTATTCAGACTTTGGTTTCTCAGATGTTTAGGGGCTTGTAAAAGACCATTCCCTCTGCCCACCCTCCCACCCCCTGAGTTCACAAAGATGGGCAATCAAGCAAAGCGTATGAATGACCAGTGACTTAAGTGCTAGTGGTCTCCTTAAATGCTGAAGGATCTGCATATAGGCAGCTTTGATTTAGATGCCCGGTATATGCGGGAATCGTATAGCATGGGCCAGACTGTGTTTCCTTTCTGCCCCAAATCAGCAACATGTCCTGGCACCAGAAATCTGTCTTTTCTGTATCTCCTTCACTGCCATATCCATCCTGGCCCATGCAGAAAAGGAGCAGATTTTTTGTTGGTGGTGTTGCACAAACTATGCAAGCAAAAGTTAGATGGCAGAGGGAAATGAAAACTGTCACTTACACGACCATCTGCATGACAACAAAGAACAAGACTTCAACATAGTCACTTCTCAAGCTACAACTAGGCCCTAAGTGATATGTTCAGATGTGTGCTATGTTCAGATGTGTCATATATAAGTGGAGTCTATAACATTCAAATATCTCTATGAGTTAGTGTGCCTGCACTTCAAACCAGACTTACTACATCATTTAGCAATATATGTTTCTACTGCAGGTAGGAAGAGATTAAAATAGAACCTATTTAATACTGATTCTGGTACATAATGATATTACTAGGGTAAGACTTCTTCCTGAGTTTGTTGGCAATGGCATAATGTTTTTTCCTGAACTGTTTGTTTTGGGTTTGTTTTTTTTAGGACAACTACAAGGAAGCTAAGAAGTGGAAAAAAAATCCACATTTCAGGTATGACAGTTTTTCCAATATTTACTCACTTCCCCGCCGCTATTCCTATTTCAGTAATAGATGAGAGAAGCTGAAACTTCATGACCTGGGAGTTCTTCAGAACAAATATTCCTGTGTTCACATTGCCAATAGATCAGCACTTCTATGGCCATGTTATTAGGCTGTATCCTGTGCCCGTTCCCTGCTGTGATCACATCCCACCTTCCAGGGTTCTGTGTCAGGTTTCTTCTAGAAAGGTATTGATGTTTGACTTGTTTGGCTGATGGCAGCCATTGCAACTTCACTGGACAATCAGATCAACAAACAAAATCAGACTAAACATACATTAATCCAAAGGATAAATCATCGAATGAAGGGCTGGGAGTTCTCATACTGCAGAAATAAATGACAGTAGTCTAAATTCAGCAAGAGATGACTTTTGGTTTATTCTCTGAAGATACTGACCAATTGCCTGGTAAGAAACAACTTTGGTTGAGACTACTAGAATTTATTTAAATTAAATAAATGGATGGTGGAAAGGGTGAGAAAGCTGCATGACTAGATCAGTTCAAAGAGATAACGTTGGCCCATATCTCCTCTTCCAGTGTGCTGTAAGGGTTCCCAAAAACCCATGTCTGAGCATGAACTTACCTCCAGATACTGTGTCTGCAGTGTCCTCAAGCATGAGGTCTGGAATCATGTTTCAAGGAGAATGTGGATGTGTTTTGGAGCACTCTCCACGATGTGATGTTGGGATTAGTGTTAGCCTCCTTTCTGACATCCTGCATTTCTGCACAAACCTCTACAGACTATCCAGCTGGAACAAGCAGGCACCTGAAAGACAGTCTTTATTAACGTTCACAGTTCCTCTTGTTTATACTTCTCCATTTCTTGTCAGTGATTAAACGCTGTTACCTATGCCTGCCAAGGAATGACAAAAACTGGAGACACTTAGCTTATTGATACCCCTTACTTTATGTCTAAACTCACGATCATTCTGCATGTGAGGCAACGAGTCTCTTGAACAAAAGCTTTTATGGTCTTCCTCCACATACTTCTCCATTTTGCTAAGTCACAGAAGTTTGAATGAGCTCTTGTTGGATCAACCTCATTTTTTGAGAACATGATGCTACTGTGTGCTCCTCTTTGTAGCTAGCCAGCGGGCTGCATGGAATTCATTGTCCTAATTGCCAGCTGGTGATCTTAAAGTGATCAACATGACCTAGAAGAAAAAGTATTTTGTTTTATGATGTGCTTTCATTTAACTGCTTTCCTCAATTTTTCTGTGTGCACACATCCCTCTGTCTACTAATACACATCTATCTGTCTGAAAATCCTGTTGCACCTCGCTCTACTTTGATACATGAATCATTTTTAATATCTCATTGTTATGTTCTTTTTCATTCTCTTCCTCTCTTAACAGCCATTCATTTAGAAATGGGGGTACTGACAGAGAGCAATGGGCTATAAGGAGATACAAATTAGTACATGCTCAAGAACTTATTTCAGCACTCCACATTAAATGGAGACAAATCACGACATATTATTTAATCAGCAATAACAAATTTGTGCAAAGTACTAGACTGATTATACTCTCATTTCAAATTCATTTCCTGCATTTTAAAATAATCTGTGACATACATATAGTGCTAAAAGACCTAAATTATATTTTACTGGGGCGTAGTGATACAGTATTATATTTTTTTGTTATTTTATTGTGAAAACTGTAATAATAGGGAAGTGGTGAAAAAATCAGAACAGAAATGCATCATATATTTTCCTATTAAACATATACAACCATAATATCCTTCAGAAAAAAAACCCTTGTCGTGACACATCCAGCATTTGGGTTTGTTGCATTAAGGGAAGGGGACATAGGGACCTGCCTATTTATTTCAGTCACTTCCCCTCTAGAGCTTTGTCTCCATTTTCTATTCTATATAAACAATTACTTACAGATATTAATTTTGTAGTAATATATTTGCAAGGTGTTTTCTATAGGGAAGAAAAAATAGCTGATTGTATTTCCCATTGTTTTCTTTCTGTTACCATCTTTGCTTCTTTCTCTGTGTCTACTTGTTCTTTCTTCCCACTCACAGCTTCTCAGCTTTCCCTCTGATCAGCTTTCCTGTTCCTTTTCTCTGGCTCTAGATTATTCTTTCTCTCACTTTCCATGTTCATTCAACTGTACTCTGTGTCTCTTCCTCTTTTTAAATGGCACCTTCCTCCAAAGATGTATTCCTCCTCCTGTGCGATTGTGTCTCCCCTCTTTTCCTTCATTTTCTGATCATGCTTCTCCCAGTCTGCATTCTAGTATCAATTCCTGAATTTGCCATATTGAGGCAAAGGGCAGTGTGTGTTCTTCCTGGGCTTGCTTAGACCTGCAGACTGTTGTCTTCTCAACCTGCTGATCAGTTTCAGTAGAGAATGGAAAGGATCTTCACATACTCCAGGCAGCTGAGAAATATGACAATATCATGTCAACTGATAGCAGCTATGCACAGGCTTTTCACACCTCTCAGGTGTTCTGCAAGGACTAAAGATGATTTCTGCTCTGAGGTGGGTAGGTGAGACAGCTTATAAGAGTGACTGAAAGAGAACAGCATGGGAGAGACTGGGAAAAGGCCAGTTAGAATACAGAGCACAAATTCTAGTGAACTCCCCACAAAGGCAAATCAATTCCCTCTGGTCGGTGTTTCTTCCTTTGTGGCTCTTGGTGTGTGTTTATCTGTTTATATTCTCTGTCCTCTTCTCTCTTTTGATTCACTGTGCTGCTTTTCATTCTCTGCTTTCCTGCACTGTTTTCCTCATGCTCATCATGTTTCTTTTCAGGAAATCATAAGAGTGGCAGTACGTCAAGTAGGCTGCTTCAAATATTATCCCAGGTGATTCGTCAGTGAGAAGGAATAAAAGAAAATAAAGCAAAGCATCCTGGACATCAGATGTAGTTGGAACAAGGAAAAGATGTACATACGGAAGAAAAAAATCACCCTCCTCACTTCAATTCCATTCATAACCTCTTACTATGGTAAAGTTAACTACTACTGAAATACAAACTGAGCAACAACAAATAAATTTTGATCCTTGGCAGTGTAATCTACATTTTTTCAGTAACTGAGACAATTTTTCAGGGAGAAGACTTGTAGTTTGCAGCAGAAGGCAAAGAAATACACTTGAGTTAACACTATAATGCCCAAGCATGTCTTACACTTTTATATAGGGTCAGGAAAGCTTCTCATGCAAGCAACTTTCAGAACATTGCAGGGGGCGAGTGTTTGAGAGCAATATCATGTAATGGGCACAAAATCGTACTAACACAGGTTTTATTTCTGACAGTGAACTTCTAGATGAATTTGGGCAAATCATTTTTCCTTTTTGTTCCTTGGCTTCTTCATTTGTACAATGAGGATAGCCAGACCTCTTTTGAAAATCACCATGCAATGTACTAATGAGAACCATTATATCAGGATTTGGTATTGTTGTTCCTGTTATTATTATTTAGACACCATAAACATTGCTATCCTATTGGAATACTAAGCAGCATTTTTGATAGAATATACTTGCTGCACAATGAAGCATTTTGCATTAAGCAAACTAAAGATCTGCTGCTGCTCTTGCTACCTGTCACTGGGATATTTCTGTGTAGTTTACAGCACGTGCAGTATTTTGCTGCGGTTTTGAAGATAAAAGTTCTGCACAAGCATAGCTATGTATGGGAGATAGAAGACCCAGTAGGCTTTCCTCCAAATGAGCAGAGGACATACATAATTCACAGCTTCCGAGGAGACAAATGCCAATATAATGTTCCTTGAGAATATAAATTAACTGAATACTGTTTGAGGGCAGCCCACGTGTAATCAGATTCCAGCCTAGGATGTCATAAGAAACAAGCAATGGCAAATTCAAACTCCAGGCATCACCCAAAATGTGAACAAGAGTGAAATACTGTTCAATATAACTGAAATTGCAGCATTATTTTCCATGGTGGAAAAAAAATTAAAAATTCTAGATTCTGTTTATCAAAAGAGCAAAGTAGCAATTACTGACAAGGAAGAAACTTTTAGGTCATCCCTGAGAAAATGTTTGTACAGCATATTTTCTGCTCAAGGGACAGCGAGTACTTGAATGATACACAGTTTATGATGTGCTATTGTCCACTACAAGAACAAATCCAAAATACTGCAAAAATATGGATCAGGAACAGTATCTTCACTATCATCCACACACAGACTGGCTGCAGATGCTTACCATCAGTGACTTCACACTAAACTTACACACTAAATGTGAAGAAGATGAAATTAAAATTGTAGAACACTGGAAAACTGATGATACATATTCTGCATATTCTTAAATAGAGTATACTGCATTCAAAAGCTGTTTGCATTAATCAGAAACAATCATTTTGCCAGCACAGAGGTAATAACTGAGACTGATTTCATATCAAGACATGCTGCGTATACTAGGTATCATAGAATGGAATGCAATAAATTAAAGATTTAATTAGGAATACCTCCCTTATAAGCTAAATACCATGTCTGGAGAAGAACTGCACACTGCCTATGATGATAAAGAGAAATTTAGTTTGCACCCAAACAACCTTCCAATGCATAAGTCCACCACAGATAACCTAGTCCTAAGGAACAAGTGAAAATTCATCAAAACAAAGGGATCACATGTCCAAGCACATTTTGAGAAGAGTGATTTTCAGATGAGAACCAACATAAGTGAGTTCTACTTTCTTGAATTCTCAGAGCTGAACTGGTGTTAAATAAATGTATTTGCCCCAATTACATGCATTTGTCGTAACAGAAGACACTGATGAGCCAGGATGGAAGAATTAACAAAATACAGCCACAAAAACCTACTTTATGTTGTGGTAAATGGGACAAAAATGCCCAGCAAAGCCCATGACAGTTGTTCTGAAGTCATTAATGTGGCAACATGACACTAGAATAATTACAACTCTTGAGCGTTGTGTTTCTCTTCACTGACTGAACAGGTGGATATAGTCCTTAACCTGTAGAAATCAGGATCAGTCTGAGATGTGCTGCCAAAACCAGTCACTTTTACACGCATAATACCCTCACCTGCGGCTGACAGACCTTAAAGAGACAGGGTGTGACAAGGCACTGCTGCACCATGCAAATGGAACTACTACTCAGCCTCAATTGACTGGAATCCAACTAAAATGCTCTTAGTCAACGCTGCAAAGAATAAGCAAATTCAGAGTATTGTGTTTCCCAGACTACAACACTGGGAAGAAGGCTGAATTGCCTGCATTGCAAATGCAGTAAAAAATACCTCTTAATTGCTGTGCCTAGAGCAAAGAAAAATAACTCAGCATGGATGCTTGCTGGGTTACATACCAAAACAGTCTTATACAGAGCTGATTCAGTAGACTGGTATGCAGTGTTGGCTCAACAAGCCAATACAGTCTATCAGCTCCTCTGAAAGAAAAATAACTGCTGGGAGAATGACAGTCATTGAAGATCCTGCAAGAAGTAGAGCTACCAAGCATGATGTGTTTGACTGCACTTTTTAGGAAATACTGCAAAATAGAGTGCTATTCTTGCAGTATATTCCAAAACAGTTTTTACAACTTTCTGTCAAGGTGCAGATTCATGAGAATGGTATAGAATTGGCACTGCAGCTTATAGATTTATCCAAGGATAATGAAGGCCATCTGTATAGCTCCACATAGCCATATGGAAATGATTATTCTGTTAGAATCAGAACAATATTTTTCTCCCTTAAAGATGATTGTGTAGCTGCTATTGCTTTCTTGGAAAAGGTAATTAAGTATACCTGCATTGGTTATGGCAACATATGACAAGCAACTATCTGAAATATGACTCCGTTGCTCAAGAGGTTGCAATGGAAATCTATTGGTATCTTATGTCTGTTAAGGAAGACATTATGTTGGGATCAGCATGGACTTCTACAAAGGGACTGGGTGCCACACCTGAATTTCCTCTGTGCCATGTCACTCCAGATTTACACATGTGATGAAACAACAGATAAAGGATTCTTCTGAGCATGTTTCTCAAAGAAAATAATGTTCATCTCTTTTATTTTAGTTTCAGAGTATTTCCAATAAAACTTATGCAGGTATGGATTCAAATAAAATAGATTGCTTTAATGCTGGGGAACAACAGACATGCTGGCTGGCGGTTAACTGCCCCAGATGTTTATAATCTGCCAAAAGTAATCTCAAAAACTAGGGGAATATTCAAATGAAAGTTTTAAGAAGAATGATTTTGAAAGTGATTCTGCCGCATGTCATGTTCAGACATCCATGTGGACAAAGGTACAGTACTGGCCACAAATCTGTTTGTGGCAGTAAGTACAGTATAACAAGGATGCACAAGCTGAAAACCTACACCAAATGAGACTAGTAAATAAAGCATAGCGTGCAAGATTATTTCACTGAAGATTTAGAAAAAGGGAACAAGAAGGAGAATTAGGTTGTTTATGTATGTCTTACAGTATCTTACAACTGTCTTAATGTACATTTAGTTTGCTTTCAAGAGAAGGATTTATTGCATTTCTGGTTTACAGAATATGTGAACAATATACTGTAGTGTCATACTTTTGACTGATAAATATATAAAGCTTAAGCTTCACATTGCAGCATTATCAGATAGGAGGGTCTCATCATTAACATAATTACCTCTACTAAGCTGGCTTTCAGGAAAGATGATCATACCTGGGAAGAATCTAAAAACCACAAATGTATTATTTCATTAGGATTTACCATGTAAGTATTTTCCTTAGGTGGTATCAACTGTTGAAACTTTCATTGGTTCTTTCTGTTGATTCTTCCCCTATTTTCTCACAGATCTGTGAGTTATCTCATAGGTTTTTATTTCTTTATAAATACATTTATGTACATTTATGAGTATAAGATAAGTTCCACAGAGTAAAAAGAGTAGAAATGAAAAGTGACTTTTGCCGTCTATTCACAGATTAAAACAAAGTAATTAAAACCCAGTAAAAAGTAAGTGCAAGTTGACACTAAGACAGGTTAGCACTAAAATCCAGATAAAATCCTGTCTTGACTTTGGGCTTTAGGATACATCCAGCCTGTCAACAGCAAGTCAGGGAAGAACGGAGTGGATTTTGATACAAATTAATAATTGTTGTAAATAGCAAAGCAGGATTTTGTCCTCCAGAAAGACTTAAATATATATTTTAGGTCCTTAGACACTTATTCATGATCAAAACAAAGATAGAGAGTTGTGCAGAGGAAGGCATACAGATGACTGAAACAATATCAAAACAACAGACAGGTATACGATCATAAAGAGACTAACATACAAAATAAGGAGAAAACACTCATGGAAGAACAAGAAGCAGCAAACAGCTATAAAGGGACAGGTAAGGTAATCACTAATTTGAGTATAACTTAATAGGGGAAGAGAAAACAGTGGCAAGAAATATAATTTTTATTAACCATTATTTTTCTCAACTAAAATTAGTGCCCCAAACTGTTACATTAACAACCTCACTTCCAGCTTTACTTTGCGGCACCCATACTCTGGGAATGATTCCTGTTTCTGGGCTTAAGACCCATCATTGAGAAATGAGTACTACTCCCAGATTTGAGACATCTCTTCTGGAGATAAACCTTTTTCTACAGCTGAACTTCTGTTGAGTTTACGACCCTATTCGTAAATACTGTGACCTTACTTGGAGTTGTGCAATTTTGGATCTGAAGGATTAAGGAGTGGCAGAGGACACTAGAAGCCAGACAGGAAGATGTTTCAGCCACCTAGATGAACATGAATGCAAAATGTAGTTACTGGATAGGAAGTAATAGTTCTAGATGCTATCAAGGAGAAAAACATGACCATATTTGAATCCTTGGTATTTGTTGTCCTAGTTCAAGGAAGGCTAAAATTAAACTGGATCGCTGTATTAATTTAAAAATGCTGGGTTTCTGTCGCTGGGTTGTAGAGGCCAAGAGGTTTTGGTGGTTTTTTTTTTTTCTTGCTTAATGTACAATTTAGCTTCTGGACTTTTGTATTTTGCACTCTTCTTTGAAACACTAGATATTGAACAGCGCTAGCCCTACAGGTGGACTAGTGCTGCTGTTACATTCTTTCAGATGGCTGCTGCATCTGCGTGTGTCCTACTTAGAGTTAAAACAATCAACAGATTTGTAGTCAAGAGACATCAGATTGCTATAAATCAAACTGGAAAGACCACTGCAAGACATTGTAATTTCCCCTGCATATATATAGCCAAAGTCTGAGCAGGAAGGAGTTTGCTTTCATTCATATTCATTTAAAGGTGACATCTAAATGTCATTATCCAAGATGCAAGCTATCAATATCTGAAGGCTAAGGGAAAAATCCCTGTGAAGTTCTCAGAGACAGGAGAAAAAGAGTCTATTTAAATAGATGCCAGACATGCAAGTAGAGAGATAAAAAGAACACAAATTCTCAAAACCATGCAAGAATACAAGATCAAGAAGGAAAGGGTAATCAAGATAATAAAAAAGCCCCAACCACCCCCTTCTCCAGTCCCCCCCCCAAAAAACAACAAAAAATACTCCCCCAAACAAAAATAAAATTTAAGAAAACCAACAAAAAATCCCCACAAAAAACAAAAACAGCAGAAAGGTCAAGAAAGAGGATGGAATACAGAGTCTGACATCAGGCAGGCAAGAATTCTTTACAGATTACATAAAAAAGTATTTTGGCAAACAAAGAGGGATGACACCAGCTTGGAAGGGATCCAAGATGAAGTTGGAAGAGAAAGTGCATCTGCTGTAGAATGGATGTTCAGTGAGTTTAGAGGTAAAGAGTATAGAGATAAAGGGAAGGAGAGGAATGGGGCAGACAGATGGGGATTACTTCTCCTCTAGCCTTCACTGACATACGCACTGTGGCCACTGTGGCTCTTCTGACAGAGCATTCCTTTTTGCATCAATCTGTAGAACCATTCCTGGACTGTAAAGCATGAATTCAGTTACACAGTGACAGAAAAGGGAATTTTTACGTAATCTTTCCACGATTTTTCATTCCCCCTCCAGAGGGCAATGGTTTCAAAGAAAATAGTTTGTTCTATGTTGAGCTGATGCCTCAGTTTGAGCCAGATTTTTTTTTTCTTTTCCATCAGTTACTATCAGCCAGATTTAGATTGATCAATGGTTATATCAGCACCTTGCTGGCAAAGAGTGACACTAATTCATGCCAAATTCAATTAATCAAAGATGAACATTTTCTTTGTTAAATATTTGTCTGTGAAATTAATGCATCAACCTTAAAAAGTTCTTCAATAATAAATTAAGTTGCCTAAATACATTGGTTCTGTAGCTGCAAGCATGCTTTAATGTTTCGATAATCCCTGATAGTAAAATAATAGAAAAATCATGTCTAAAATCAAAATGTTCTGAGGTCCAAGCTCACAAAAGGTATCACCTGGATATTTATTTTTAGTTCCTTTCTGCTTAAAGATAATCATTAAAAACTTTGAATAAGAGATGGAACAGCATGGTTTATAATACTTTGGTAATTTTCTCATTTCCTTTAAGAGCTGTCTTAGCAGATCCTCATAGGAAAGATTAATCAGCTAAGACAAAACAAAGGAAGACTAAAAGCTTTGATCTTCCTAATCATCTTTGCACTGTCCTTCCTCACCCTCCCATTCTCCTTCTTTCTCTGTATCTATTCTTTTTAATTTGCGTGTTTTGTTAAATTCAAGCCGAAATGTTGATTTTCTCACAGCAATTTTTGTGTTCTCTGCATACTGACAAACAGAACCCACAGGGCAAAATGAACCATCAGATGTGTCCATTAAAATTGCTAAAAATTTTTTAAAAAAGAAAGGTTATCTGAGTCTTTGCAAATAATGCTGCTGATCCTGTGCTCTATTGTGAAACATTTTCAGGTATGACAACTTCTTGGCCTGACAGAATATTTTAATCTGTTGGATAGAATTAGCCAAGCACGCCTCATTCAAGCATCTTATGAATGGATTTGCCAGCTGGGCAAGGGCTAATATTAGGGTTTGTGAAAGCCAGAGGGAGGAGATTGGTTACCAAAGAAACAAACAGATCTTTAAGCAGATGTATCCAAGCCATATCCCAAGCTCAGTCTTAACCTGGTCTAGTAACCCCTTCTGGCAAAAGATTAAAACTTCAGTTACAGATATAAGAGAGTAAAGGAGGGAAACAAACTCTAGAACTGGTGTGAATCCTTCTCTGCTCTACGGCAAGTTGCACAACATACTGAAGAAAATTCCCTTATCCTGGTTTAAAAACTGGCTACCAGGCAATATGCAAACTGCAGGCAATGAGATTTTCTGTGAGAGGAAGGAGAAATGCTACCAGTTGAGGGAAACTGTAATCAGAATTTGGGGGGAAGGGGGCTGTCTGATCATCCCAACCTTGGATGTAGAAAAAACGGTAAACTCGTGATCAGTTTGGATGAGGATGACAACAGTGAACAGCCAACTGTTGAACCTAGATACTTTTTGCAGCCATTATATCTTCTAGGTAAGTATCATATTTTGAAACAGCCCTTTCTGATTCTCAGGTCCTTTGCCAAAGCGTTTTGTAAAAAAGGTTCATGTGAACTTTCACCATTTTCATATGAAGGTGAAAAGAACCACGCTTGGTGCTGCTCAGCCACGAATTACCAGTGTCATGTTTTCCCTCCAAGTAAACAATTCTGCAGTCCACCAATAGATGTATTTCTTGCAGCGCTGCAGTTTTGCTCACCTGATCCAAAGACCCTTGTTATTGGTCAGAAGAGAAATAGCTGGTTAAATGCAGTTACAAGGCATTGCTGCCCTGAAAACAGCACACAAAAAGACATCCCGGGGAGTTTGGGCCACAGTGTGAAAAGGCAGGATGCTTTCAGGGTTTCCTCTGCAGGTAGCTGGGCAGGACGCACGTTAGTGTCAGGTCAGCTGGCTTTTTCACACAGTAAGAAAAGCAAAGCACAGGATCTGATTTGGGGACTTATAAAATTGGACTGTGTGTCTATCTTTAGAACGGATCCAAAGAAAACATGGTATAGGGTAAAATTATAGGAAGTTGAAAGTCAATATCTGGATTTCACTATGGAGAATGATACAGAGTTAAATGACACAGATTTATAAATGGTTAAACTGAAGCAAGGAGAGATGAACTAAAGCAGGTATCTCCTTAGGACTTCTTAGTGATCTAAAAAACCTTTTTTCTGGTCTTGTTACATGGAACATTTCTTCTAACACCTCAGGCAATGACCTAGGCAGGCTAGCCTGAAAAACCAGGCGTGGGAATGCAGTTTTCGGCTCAAAGTCAACCTAAACTGCAATGCTGAAGATATGTTTCCCTAGTCCTGTAAGACACAGCCATGGATACAAACAACCTGGTAAAACTGCTTTTAATGTCCTGTTTCCTTCATTCTTCCAGACACTGCTCTGGGCACCTTCTGTGCCTCAGCCTCCCTCTGCTCTCCCAAAGGCAGATTAGACTCTCAGGTGAGAGTAAACATTTTTCTTCCCACAACAGGCCCCAGCCTGGCTGGGGCATTCAAGCTTGGGTTGCAGCTTCAGCAGCATTACAAGAATGGGGGGATGATGAGAAGCATGGAGGAGAAAGCGGCAGCAGTGGCATAGAGCACCCAGGGCACATGCCAGCCACAGCAGGCAGCATAAGAGCAGGCAGGAGGAGGCAGCTGGAGGCGGGAGATTGGGAAGGAGCAGGCCACAGGCTGGGCAGGCAAGCCATGCTCTATTCAGGGCACAGGAGCTCCCATGGAGGTGCCTCTCCAGGGTGCAGAGAGAGCTGTGGTAGAGAGATGGGATGTGACTGCGGGAGGATGGAGACACGGGAACAGCGCCATGTCTTCTGCATCCTCCCCAGCCCCTCAACGACCGCTGAGGAAAGCCCCAGCCCGCCATTTCTAGTCACGACCGCGCCCGTTGGGACGGCCCCGCCCCGCGCGGCCGGCAGAGGGCGCGCGCGCTCAGCGCGCCCTGCCCCGCCCCCGTCCTGTCGGGCGGCCGGTGCGGCCCCGGCGGCGGCCGTGGGGGCGGCCCCGCGCCTGCGCGGCTCGGCTGGGCGAGGCGGGGCGGGGCGGGGCCTGGCGGCCGGCGCTGGGAGCGGGTGAGGGGGCAGGGCCGGGCCGGGCTTGGCGGCGGCTGCGCAGCTCTGCGGGGGCTGCGGCCGGGTGGCTCCGCGGGCAGGCGCCACGGGGTGCGGGCGACCGTGACTTCCAGTCGGCGGCTGGGCCGGAGCGTGTCAGCGGCGGCGAGGGAAGGACGGTGAGCGCAGCCCTCGTTCCCGCGCCCGGCGTGCGAGCAACAGGTCCCGCCGCGGAGCCGCCAGTCTCGGCTCGCCGGAGAGCCTCCCCCGCGGCCACGGCACCCGCGCAGGCCTGGGGGTCCGGCCGGGCTGGGGCCGAGCGGGGCGGCGGGGCCGAGCCAGGTTCGGCGGTTCTCGAGGGACCGCGTCGGTCCCCGCGTCCCGCCGGGCGACGGCCCGGGCTGTGCCCCGGCCGCCGTGCCCGGCCGGGAGGGGCGGCCCTGGCCGGTGCGGCTACAGGTGCCTGCGCCGCGGGGCGCCCGGAGCCGGCGCCGCTGCCGGGAGCGTGGGGGGCGGGGGGCGCCCAGCCCCTCAGGAGAGCCGCGGTGGCGGCGGCCGCCCCCCCGCGGGGCTGCTGCCGGGCAGGCGCTGCCGGCTTAGGCCCAGAAGTTGTGAGAAAGCCCTCCCGTCCTTGGCTGTGCGCTTTCTCTGCGTCGTTATGGGGGGGTGTGTGCTTGAGGTCTAATGGGGGGAGAAACTTGAGGCTTCCCCCCTCCCTCCAGCACTCTGGCATCTCTGTGAAGAGCCCACTTGGTACTGACTTACGAAGTTTTGCAGGGTTAAGTTAAAGTAGGTTGAATATGAGCGGCTTGCAGTGTGTTTTATAGTCAGCGATAGTTAACGCACACACCGGCTGGGAACTACTTGCTTTTCAGAAAGGCTGTGCTGATAATGTTCTTGTGGTGGTGATGCTTTCCTAACTGTGGCTGTGTTGTGGTAGAGACTCTACAGGCAAGCAACAAAGAACACTTTGAGCTTCGTAAGACAGACTGCTCAAGAACATTAACTTAACTGGTCTTTGACTTTTTTGAAAGACATTGATATTAAAAAAAAAATACATCTGTCTAAAATAATAATTCTTACACATCTCACGTGGGACAGATCCCTGAAAAAGAACTTAACAAGGAATCTTAAAGGGATAAATGTCAGATAGTGCTGTGAGGGTTTTTTCTTTTAAAAGGTAATTCTTAAAGCCTCTATAATGGAATTATTTGGGCATAAACTAGCTCCATTGTTCACTTACTAGAACAGAATACTTGCATTCTACGTAAGTGATGATATACAGATGGCTGCAATCAAACTTCTAAGAAGTGACTACTGGTGTCTTTTTCTGAGTGTCTGCTGCTTCAGTGCACAGCTTCACATGCCTTAAAGGGACCTGTCTGTCGTTTTGGAGGATTGTGGTGTTTTTCCTGAATATGTCAAAAATAGGATACCTTTGAATTGTCTTTAATTAGGCATCCGAGCATGCAGTCATTGGATTTTTAAGCTGTCCTCTGAATTTTCACAAACAGTACTTTTTTTTTTTTTTCTTATAATCGTCTTGTTATTACAAATCTAAATGTCCAGCACTTTAGAGTCTGGCTGGTTTGTACATGTATGAACTGTTTTCCAACATGCTGTGATCCAAAAAAAAAAATCAAAAAAAAAAATCAGTATTTCACATGTTAAATGCTTAACTAGTGGTTAGTATTATAGATTTAACAAGGCATTAAATATTTATATTGCAGCACTTTGTGAACCAGTGCTGAATGTTAGCTAGAATGTTAAATTTAATTAACATTATTGTTAATAAAGTAATACAGAGTTAAGTATTAATACATGACCACTTAGCTCTTTTCAAAGTAGTTCTTTCAGATTTTACATCCTTCCAACGTGTGTCATGTTGCCTTGCAATGTATGGAATAGCAGTGGATGGTAATTTTGGTTGTATAGAATTAGGTGATGGTAAAGATGGTAGTTTTACTTAGCTTTTACTAAACTTCCTTTCAAAAGATCTGAACTTACTGAGAAATGTAAATAAAAATATGTCTTCAATAGACTGATATAGGTCCCTGAGAAATCTGCAGGGGTTACTCAGGCCATTGAGGGGTGTCAGGCATCTTTCATTACCACAGCAATATGTGATGTGAAGTAGTAGAAATGCAGTGTAGAGGTTGGTGTCATACCGAGGGTTATGGATGCAGAAATCTTAATGTAGTCTGAAGTTCATATGCAACCATATATTTTCCTATGTAAATAATTCTATTTTTGTAACACTTCCATTTGCTGCTTTTTAATGAAAATCTCGTACTATAGTTTGAAGTTGCAGGCTTTAAAAAATCCTGTGGCATTTTTACATGCAAATTCTGTTATGATGTCTCCTCAAAGACTGGATCTTAACATCAAAAGCTAAAAGTTGTGACTACCTGTTTCAGCTATTTTTTTTTTTTTTTTTCAGTTTGCACTTTTGATTAAGTGCATTCCTGTTAGTGTTAGGCTTTTAGAATACTGAAGGCTAAGATTTCAAACAGCCTACTACTTCTTAGATAACAGGATTCATATTTGTATTCACATGTCATGTTTAAAATTCTTAAATGTTCTAGCAACTGGCTTTTTTTTTAAAAAAAAAAGTACTTTATTAATGTGGCAGGTAGTGTTGGAGAAAGGCTTGACATTACGGTAATTGGAACAGTAGAGTAATTACTACTTTGGGCATTCATCAGAAAACCTCAAGACTTTTTGTAAATATTAATTAAATACTGCTCTATTGTTTTCCTTTTATTAATGGCAAAGAGAGGCATTTGTATATTTGAAAAGGTTTACTGGTGTGTCTGTGATAGAAAACTCACTTGGTGGAAGCAGTTTATACTGCGGTTTAAAACAGGCACGCTGGCAAAATGATTTTTCTACTATAATTATCTACTTCGGAGCTTTCTTCAATACAGCAATTCTGACAAAAGTGTTTTATGTACTCATCCTCCTTTCTGCATTCCTAGCACTGCTTTATGACAAAATGTTTTAAGTATAGTTCAGACTAAAGTATGAAGCAGAACTCTAAATGAAAAGAGGAAATTATAACTACATAGATAGTTTATATACCAGGCTATTTTAATGTTAACTTCTGGGATTTGTGTTGGTTTGTTATGTTTTTTTTTTAACTGGAGGTGATAAACTGTGTATGTCTATTGGTAAAGACTTGTTTTATACTGCAAGGGTGTCTAATTGCGTACTAATGCATAGACGTGTGGGAAGAAAAGAATGCTGTAACTCCCAAAGCTTGCATTGGTTAAATTAGAAAGCAAACGGAGATACCATTAGTAATGCACAATTGTACAAGAAATGCTTCTATTGTGTAAAGCAGTAAACACAGAAAGGCCTAATCTTGCTCACTTCTTTTTTGGCAGAAAGAGGATGTGATGTTGCATTCCTCTACAAATAGGTAAATGGTTTGAGTACCTGCCCAGTATGTTGAGATTTGGGTTCAAATCTCTCTGCTTTTTGGGGGAACTTGAAACACCCATCTGTCATTTCCCAAAGGGAATGCCTTAACTGCCAGGCCACTGCGTGTTTGGGTGTGAGGTGCTTCCAGATGCCAGCCAGTTTCATTCTTGAGGAATAACATTCACTTAGGAAGGGAGTGAATGGGGTATGTAGCCCAGGGACTGGCTGGCAAGAAGCGTGATCAAGTAGAAATTGATGATTTTGAACCCAAGTCTCCTTATTGCAGGCCAAGTGTTGAAAGAGTAGATAAAAGGGATTATTTTTTTTTCCTAGCATGGTGTGAAATTCTGGAGACCTAAACTTCTGATCTTCCTCTCTATGTTTATTCTTGGCTGACTTGGCCAATTCCTACTCATGTTGAGTATTAGACATTTGAACAGCATCTGTAATGTGTCCTTTTCATTGTAGAAGTGGAGCTTGGTTGCTTATCTGTGGGTTGTGGAGTCTAATAGGTGGCATGGAATTTAGATTCCCGTGTGGATCTAATTCTGCTTTCTTATAAGATGCCAAATAATTAGATACAAAAATGTAATTGTTTCAACATACCTATAATTATTATCTGTTACATAAAGATCACCTCAGTGCCTTGTGTTTCCTTAAGTGATTTGCCTGTTGCATCATGGATCTGTTCTGGTTGACCATAATCGTCTTCTAAAGAAAAATAATGAGTAAGAAATAGTTAAAGTGACTTTTATGTTAACGTTCTTAATACTTGATTTTCCCTCTAGTCTTTCATTTTTTAAATTTCTTCCCTAGGATTAGAGAAAAGGCTTGACAGTTGATATGCGTGACAGTGCAGCTCATGGTTGTTAATCATAAACTTCAGTATCTGAATTTACTATACTTTATCAGCATAGAAAATAAACTCCTCATCTCCCGCAAAGTTCTATCAAAAGAATAGATGATATAATAGATAGAAATTCTGGAAAAAGATAGTTCTAGAGAAAAATAAGATAGAAACCAAACATAAGTTTCTTTCTTGTCTTGGATCAGGACTCATCTTCTGGGGAAACTGTTGGAAGATCATACTCCATTATTTGGCCATAACAGATGATTCAGAAGACTCTCAAATATTTTGGGGTTTTGTTTTGGTTTTGTGGGGGTGGGAGGAGGGATGGGGAAGTAGTTTAGAACCAGGAACAATTTCTGGTAAGGATATATTGTAAGTGATAGGACAGCTAAGCGGTCCTTTACAAAAGGTATTAGGAGTAATCAAGTGTGCTAATAATATGTTAGCATCTAAAGCACATACCTGTGTATGTGCATCAACCATGATATGAAGACAGTGTGAATTCTCTTATTTTCATTATGTGAGGTTGTCCAGTGGTATCTTCAACTTTCTAGAGTTGAATTCAGCAAAACTAAAACCTTTGATAACCGGGAAATGCCAGTGCAACCTCAGCAGCTGCTCTTTGACCTGGCAATGGCGCTGGGAGGTGGCTGTATGCATTCCGAGTCTGTTTCCAAGGATAAATGTATATTTTTAAAGTCAGGAAGGAGAGGCTGGAAAAGTAGTATTCCTTTAGGAACCAGTAGTGTTGAGTAGAGTTCTGACTACAAATGTGTGTGATCAAAAGCAGACAATGTATACTAGTGCCTAGAAGAGTCACTTCTCGTTTCAGCAGTATATTACAAAGATTGCCAGTGTTACGTGTGTGAGCTGCTGTTAGCGGTGTGATGGTATAGGAGGGACTTGCATTTAATGAGGTATATATGAAAGAGTAATGAAACTATAGTTTACCTTGTTCAAGGCTGAAGGCAGGTAAAATATAACTTGTATGATGCCTCGGTAAAAACACTATTGAGAGAAATTACTTCACTTTTGATGTTTCTCATGACATGTCCATTTCCCTGGAGCCAAATCTTGATTTGGGTGGCAGAGAGTTCAGCAGTCAGCTCTCATTTGAATATTTAAGTTTAAACCCAAGTGTTCTTTTAACTTGGATGATCTTCACAATTAAGGTCAATGAAGGTAGTATGCTTTGGTAACGTCTTCTCCATTAATTACTTTAGAAGCTAGTCTTCAGCGTGGCAGAGGAGAAATCTAGGGAGGAAAGCATGTTTTTTGCATGGTGATTGTGGTACTGAGTTAAATTCTTCAGCACAGCAGATATCATGGCAGCTTTTTCTGTAGAATGTGATATCTCTGTGCATAAAGCTAAGGGTTGACCTTAATGTCAGAACATGCAGTGTCATAGTTGAGAACTTATGGTCAACAGCGTTTATCTTGTTTTATCAAATTGCCATGGACTTGTCAGCTACTGTTAATGAAACTTGAGACAGATTAATATTGGATTAATGCAGTGCACCTTGGCTAAGAAAATTAAAGTTGCTTTTGTAGAAAAACTGTGTTACAGATAACTTCATTGTGCACTGTAGAGATTAACTGCATGTCTTGTATTGGCTAAGAGAACATGTTGCTAATTCCTCGGATGTGTCCTGTTTTCTAAATGTTCTCTCTTCTCTGAAGGCAAAGCTTATGCTTTCAAGTTAAGCATCCAGAGATGTCAAACAGATGAGAGTTGGGATTGTGTTGGTTTGTATTATTGATTATACTTCTTATGTATGTATATGATTGTTTTTCAGAGAGCAAATATCTTCTTCCCAGTGTCTGAAAGGGCATATGATGTCAGCAGACAAACTTAGTCCTGTGTTAGTGGGAGAACATAGCATTAGTGGACATCACGTGCTTTCTGCAGAATCAGTTCCTGTAGGATCAAGCATTGATGGAATTGCTTAGTGCCACTATGTGGTGGCATTTACATTTTGTTTGAATGGTATTAGAAATCCTCAAATGCAGGAGAGAAGGGAAGTGAGTTGAAATTTAATTGGATATGTGTATTTAAAGGTGGTGATTGTTGTTGTAGGGTAATTAAAACCAATATAATGCAAGCTCTTATCATTTCATTTTTTTTCCAGTAATCAAGATGTGTTCTAAGTTAGTAACCTAATTACTTACAGGGAGGAATTAGCACAGTGTCTTAGAGTAAAGTGAGGTAAAAGCTGATCAGCTCGGCATTGTCTTGTTGGGCTGAGTAAATGAGTTATGATCCCAGCAGTATTCATTTTGATTTTGACCAGTAGAATAGTCTGTTTCACATCTTTATTTTTTTAAGAGTACAAACAGCACTAAAAATCTGTCTGAGCCTAAGTTTTTGTTAATTTGTAGACTTTTTCTGCTGAGTTATCACTTTGATTCTTGCCTGTTCATAGAATATTCCATCTAGTGTGCATTGTGATCTTCTTTCCAGACTTTTCATCAATGACTTCCTGACAAAACATGTTGCTTCAAGCTGATATGATGAGGGCTAGCTAGAACTCTGAAGAGGCCAGTTACCTGGCCTCAGTGGAAAGTGGCAAGCTGAGGATTGTACAGAGCCGGGCAGACGCTTTTCTACTTTTTAGCCTACTTAAATTTCTTTATTCATTGCTTCATCAAAGAAGATGAAAAGATTAAGGACAAAGTGTATCCCAAGGAAAGCTAGGAATCTAAAAAGTAAATGTCATTTGTCCTTCCTCCCAAAAGAAAAAAGCCTGAGGATGGTTTTAAGATAACAGAACAGGTGAAAAGCTATTCAAGACTGGCTATTTTGACATATTTTGTAGACCATTACTTTCTTTAAGCTTTTGCTAATTTTCAGGAGATGAGAGGTCAAAATGAAGTGCAACAAAGAGCTATTTCTTCTTGACTGAAAAAGAGAAATCTGCATCTGCGTATACGATGTTTTGAAGCAGCAGTTAGGAGTTATTTTGGCTTATTGCTTAGCAAGCAATTTTTAGGTTAAACTTTTTTTTTTATATCAATGTCTTGTTTAAACTAGTAAGCTTATTGCCATTAGGGAGTAGTCATATGATCAATTTTGAATGGTCGTGATACGTTTTCCCTTAGATTTTTCCTGGTTTAGTATGGACTTCTTACATTTTTGCCACTACTTTTCTTGGCAACTTTTCTGTTGCTTCTTTTCTTGCATTCTTTCCTTCTGCAGACCTTCAAACATGAGTCTTTCTCAGAGCTGTGTCTCTAAATCGGGAAGGTGGACGACATTGGGTTGTAGGGGCAACCAGTATCAGCATGTTCAAAAAGGGGGTTTTACAGATTCCTGGACAGCAGATCCATTGACAGATACGTTTAATGGTTCATAATGGAATAGTCAAGGATGTACCATCTGATGTTTTTCAACAGTTGAACTTGTGGATGCACACGTTATCCCTAAACAGCGTGTCTGGTTGCCACTGTCAAAGTTCTGGGCTTAATGGATCACTGGTCTGACTCAGTAGGACATTTCTATATTATCTTAAACAGCCAGAAACCATGTTTTACACTGTACTGAAATTTGCTCTGTAGAAATGTGGTACATTGTCCCAACCAGATGTTGTGCTGCACTGGGCTACAAGTGTGTAACAAGCTGATGGGAGGTGTTGGTTGGTTGTTTTTAAAAAAGGAGGAACTGAAGAGCTGGGAAATCCCAGCAAGGGATTAACAAAAATAATATAACAACAATATAATAATACAGTAACTGTGAACTCCTCTCTACAAATATGTCATGTTTGGTCTCTTTTGGGGTGCTGTGTTGATGGCTCAGTTTTGATCAGTGGACAATGTGCAAAGCTAGGTGGGGCCCACTTTTCTAAATGCGGCTACGTGATGCTGACGTGCAGTTTGTATTATGTACTTGTTTGGAAAAGCAAAGGAATTTTAGGAGCTAAAAGCCTCAGTTAAAGGTGGGTGGGAGGGGGCAATCTGCAGAAGTGAACAGTTGGGCCTGCTTATTATGTACAAGCTCTTTTTGAAGCCTTGAGTTTGGTTTCCATGGCTGATCAGTGGTGGTTCTTAGTTTATAAACCTTATATGAAGTGTCGTATGCGTTTAATCCTAATAAAAAGTACTAGGGTGATAACTGCACAGTATAAATGTCAAGAATTTTACTTAATAAGTTGTATAAAATCTTAATAGGTTGTATAAAATCTGAAATACCACTTCTGTAGTAGTAAAGTATTAAATATTTGCATATATGTTTTTTTTAAATTTAACAACTTGAGTTGCAAACTTGAATTTATGTGTGCTTCATCCCCTAAGCCAGTTTCTGACTTCTGTTGGTGAGAACTTCATACAGTTTCTCCTTCTGTCAATATTTTTAAAGTCTTTTCTATACAAATATTTAATGAATGCAGCTGCATACCTAAGTGGCTGGGTAGTAAATGGAGGCTAGTTTGTGTTCCCTCTTAAGTGCACACTCTTGTCAAATCTTAAAGATATTTAACACTGGTCTTTTGGTATTACGTGTGTTAGTGCTGCTTATAACTTCTGTAGTTGGGACTTCATGTGATAATTAAAATTCCATGCAAAACCTCAGTTCTTGATTTCTTAAAGCTAATTTGAATTTGAGTATTCAGCATTTAAGGTACGTAATATGACTAATCATTGCCTGTGAAACTTAATTAACAATTGTTTAACAGTTTAAATTGTGCTTTTGATACTTTTTGGCAAGAGTGTGGGTGGGTTTTTTTTTATTCTTGGATGGATTTGTGGCAGGTGGCACATCTGGTTCTGGCTACTTTAGAAGAAATTAGATTGCAACTGTAGTTCTGGGAAGTCTGGCCAGATTTGGTGATGTCAGGTTTCTACCTTTCCCTGCTCAGCTCCTCTGCTCTAGTTCATCATTTGCAGAATTAGCAGAAGTACTTCTTCCTCAGTTATTTCAGTTCATAGTGTAATACCTGAGGGAGAGAACCCATATTAAGATGGTAGTCTTAGCACTGAAGTGGCTGAGGTGTCAGCACACATTCCCCTCTGCCAACTCTGCTTTTGGTATCAGTGACTTCTGATGGGAGCAGAGTCTATAGCTGAGGATAGTAACTTAATCTGCTACAACAAGATTTGCTAGAGCTTGTCTATCAACATCTTTAATTTAAGCTTGCTGTCCCTTCAGCTCAGCCTCTTGTGCAGTCTTATTTTCTTCTTTATTTGAAAAAAATAACACAAGAAGAAATAAAAATGGGCCTTATTTTAGATTTCTTTGCAACAAATTCCATGTCTAACTTCTGACTTGTATTTTGAGAAACCCATAAACAATCAAACATATTATTGCTGACGTTTACACCGTTGCAGCTGTCAAGGATTCATATATTGTTTTATTAGTATATTCTTACAGGTATATTTCTGAAAATTTTTATTCAGCAGGTAAAATTTGCACTGGCTTTGATTTCCAGACTTGCAGTGTAGAACCATCCCGAAATGCACCGTATCGATTCAATATATGCCACAACAGGGTCTGCAGAACCAAAAGCAAAACAGAGACATTGTAAAGAATGGTAAGACCTATTGCTCAAAGTCAGACTGAAATACTGTGCATGGGAGCTATTTGAATGGGTGCTTGAAGTTTAGAGGAATAAGAAAGCATTAGAAGTATGTTTATGGGTTTAGCTTGTTAAAACTTAAAGCTCTCTAATAAATAACCCTTGTTTGTATTCAAAATTCCAGAACTGGTCTTGAAAGAATATAGGTGCATACTTAGAATGATTTGAGTTAGTGGAGCGTGAAGATGCTCATAAATCTGATTGACCTCAAATAATAGATTCTGATTTCAATACTTAATTTCTTAGGTGATTTTTTTTTTCTGCAACAGCATATTTTTAATCTGTGAATGTTGACTAAATATCTGGAAATAGTTATCTATCTTTTCATAAATGTAGAGTTCATCAAGAACAAGAAGGTTATGAATGTTGATTTTGTTGGATGTTCTTCTCCAGATAAATCTGAGTAAATAGTTTTCTAATACAAGATGTTGGCTGGCTTCAGGTTGAAAATACATACCAGATAGATAAGTGTCTTCCAATCGATTGGTCAATTGGAAAAAGGCATGTGAAGCTTTTGGTTCAAGTTCCAAAACTCCTGGAAGTGGTGGATGAAGCCTGACCATCTGTGGGATACCTAAAACTTCCCAAACTGTGGGATACCTAAACCTTCCTAGGTTTGCTCTATTATTTCTGCTTTGCAAAAATAAATTTTCTTACTGCAGGCATTGGTAGTGCTGGAGCAAAATTCTCTGCCTGCATTGTTAAGATGATTTGCAGTCTCTGGGGACCAGAGAACTACAACTCCTCTCAAATACCTTTCTTTAAATTGAGTGGAATAAAAACATTTTACTTAACAGAGTGTCTCTGGTAAACAGGTATGTCAGAAGGATAAAATGGTTGCTTTGAGTAAATTTCTGCAGCTTTAAAGCAAAGATTGTAGACTTGACTTGGAAAATTGAATGCATTATTGTAAGTATTGGGGTTCCTGGGTGATTAGTCTGTGGTTTCCACTGGAAATCACTAATGGCTGCTGCATTGACTATTTTCAAATGGGTTTAAGGTGTAACCTGACCTAAATTGCATTGTAATAATTCAATCTGAAGTGACAAAACAGAAATAATGGACAACAGATAATCCACATCCCAAAATTTATTTCTGTTTCCTAAGTAGCTGATGGTAAAAAGTAATGATAAAATTTAGAAACTCCATCAAGGCTCACAGAAAATCAGATACACCTGCTTTGATTTGCCTCACTAACACAGTTGGTTGATTTGGCACTAAAGATTAAACCCAGTGACCGGACTTGCCAGTTGACTGCTCTAAGTAATTGGCATGTGAACAGTGTTGCAGCTCTTTTTCAGGAGGTCAGTATTTTTCTGACATTATTTGAAAAAGTGACTGTTGTTTTACATGCTCAGGTTCCAAACAAAATGGTACAATCACTGTAGTGTTCTTGGCTTGTTCAAGAAAAGCCTCTGGGTTTTTTTGGTTGTTTCTTTTTTCTCCCCTACTTAAAAAATCTCAGTATTAAATGCTTCCTTAGGGCAAGAACCTATGTTCTCACTCTGCAAAATCAGAAAGCATAATCTTGGAACCTTGTTTTTTTTCCTAGCATCACAGAGAGTGCATGTAACAAGTGCCCAGAGGGGTGGTGGAAAGAAAGTAATATGCAGAACTGCTAATAAAAAACTTTTGTCTGTGCGGCATTAGTACAGTCATCAGAGGAGCTGCTTTCCAGTAAGGTAGCAGTGCTGTTGGGCTAACCTGTTGGACTTTTTAGAAAACTAATACTGCATCACATCTCTGCTACCCTCTTTTGATTTCTAAGCCTAGATAAACTCTAAAGCCCAAAGACTCACATTTGTACTTCTGACAAATGGAAAATCCAGGACTACAGCATCTGCTGTTACTTTTTGAACTTTCTTACTTTAACAAACTTAAAATATTTCCAAAACTGATTCTACTGGCCTAGAATGTGACATTTCAATTCTCAGTTAAAATCCTGTATTAATAGTATTTTCAGTCTACTCAACTTTGCCTGAAAGACCATGTTAAATGGCTTCATAATTAGACTGTATTGTAACTGTAGGAACAACAGTTGCATGTTCTAGTGAGCAAAAGAATCTAAGGTTGGCGCCCAGACAGTAGCCTACCCAGCTGGCCAGGACCCTGCAGAGCCGTACTGCAGGATGCACTGGACTGTCAGGGAGGGAACAATCTGTTGTCTGAGAGCCCTGTTCTCTTTACTTGTGATTAAAATGCAGGTATCTGAGCTAATAACTTGTCAAGAACTTGGAGAGCCTGGTTAGCGTAACACAGATAGAAATGAAATTCAGCATGGTTTATTAGTTTATGGCCACTGTCAGTTGTGACAGACCCAGGACCTTCGCAGTGTTACTTGATTTTTTTTTTTTTCTTTTGTCTCGTCCTCTAAACTCCTGTCTGTGGGCTTTGCCATTATGCAGTTTCACAGTCTCTTACTGCTTACTGGGAATGTTGACTAAAATACTTTTATTGCAGATTTAAAGTGTATTTTGTTTCAGCCGTTATACTGAGCGGTACTTTGAAAATTGTGCTAGAAAACTGTTTTTAATTGACCTGTGGTTATGTCAGAACTCTTGATTATACTCACTCACCTAGTCCTGTGGTGAAAAAAATTGTTGAGACAATCTGAGGTCCTGATACCTCTCCCCTTGAGCTGGGGAATGGAGGGAGCCAGCGGCACTGCCCTAACAATACTTTTTAGCTGCTACAGCTGTGTGATGGGTTGACTGGGATTATATGTGTGTATTTGGATATCTTTTTCAGTTTACCAGCTATTTGGATTCTTTTGTGCACAGTCCTTAATAAAATCTTAAAGTGATGACTTCTGTAAGTTTATTTTTGTAAGCAAACCAGTTTTTGGTCTAACTTTTGTTGAATAGTCTGCTGTTCTTTTAATTAAAAATGCATGATTTAACATCTGTAGGCCATTCCTTGTCTGTACATCCTTTTGTGTGCTTTCTTACTTTGTTTCATGTGTAAACTTTGGTGTGTGTCTATAATTTACGCCACTGATCTTTAGACCCTTCTGTTTTTTTTAAGAAAGTGAGCAAAACCTATTCTGGGTGAAGGTGTAAATACTTATCACAGTGATATTCAGAGCTTTCTCTGCAAAATTTACTGCTTTTTCCTGTTGCTTACAAGGTAGATGTGCCAGATTAGGTTGTTATAGTTTCTACGTACATGACCTTTTCAGTTTAATTTTCATCACGTTTCTTATACTTGAATCAGAGAAAATACTCTTTCTTTCCATCCCCCTATTTTCCAGAGCAAATAGAGTTTGTCTTCCAGTGGGCCGCAGCTTTCACTCTTTGCTGTTACTATTTGGCTGACCTCTTTGACCTGAAAACTTTGTGTAAAGACAGTAGCAGCTTCCCAAGCAGGGTATAGAAATGCTTATATTGGCACTGAGCCCCACATCCGGTTAGTGTTCTTGGTGCCTGTTCTGCCATCTTAGCCTTGCCCTTTGACACTGGATTCTGCTTTTCATACAAGCAGGGAATTTAGAGTAGTTTAACTTTACTATTATTTTGATTATTGCTTGAAAAAAAAATTACTTATTTAGTTCTAGGCTCTCTCCTTTTTCCTCCCTTGCATTTTCATTCCCTCCTCTGGCTTTTCTCAGGGAAAACCAGGATCCATCTTTGCTAGCGTTCATACTGTATGCAACTTCTGGTGGTGCTTTGTGGAGCAGCAGTTGAAGTCTTGACACCTGGTTTTGCAAAAGGGCAAGTTTGCCAGCTTTGTGTCAGAAGCACTGAGAATATTTCAGGCTGTCCTGACTGCCTCATTGATGGTGAATGTCAGCATTTCTGGCATGTTTTGGTAGTCAGTTTTGGTTGGGATAACTTCATAATTGTAACACTGTTTTCTGGAATGCTTCAGTGTCATGGAGTGTTACCAGTGCAGTCTCATACATAAGACTGATGTTAGGTTACTGATTTGTCTCCGCCTCTAGAATAAAACACCTGTCTGTATGGTCTCTGTGTGAGAGAGCAGCATCCAGGATCATCATTTTGCTGAAGGATTTACAAAGTAATACTTCAGCTTGAAAGTTTGTATTTTTACAGTTATGTAAATGTGAATTTAAAAAAAGTACCTTATGCCCAGAGTGTTATGGTTCTTTTTATTCAAAGGATTAGTATAGTAAAACCTGTTAAAGGCTAATTTACTGAAGGCTTTATTCTTTAACCCAAAGTAAAACTGCCAAATATGCAGCTTACATTCTTAGATAGGCTTAATTATGGGAAATTTGGCTCTGGGGTTTTGAATTTAATAGCAGTTTATCTTCAGTTGGATGGCATCCGTATGTTCTTATGAAGCTCAAACTTCTAATAAGTTTGTTCCAAAGGAGTCAATACTATGGTTCTTTTGGAATGAAACTAAACAATGATTAGTGAAGACACTGCTACTTAAGTGGCTATAAATGGCACTGTTTAAAGTTAGTGTCATTGGGATTATTTTGGGTCACAGAGTTCTTACTTTCTGATTCAGAAGCACCTGATGACCAAGTTCTGAATATTGGGACAATAAAGTGTTGTGATGTTTTCTTTAAAGAGGTTTATCAGCTATGTTGGTGTAATGCATATAAACATGTTTGCATCACTGGTATGTAGAACTTGTACAAACTTAATCTTTAGGTGTTTGTTTAAGGGGTTGGGTGTGTTGGGTGATTATTCTAAGTATTACTCAATGACTTTTTTGAATGTATTCTTAATGTTTAGTGCCCTTTTGTATAACTCCTATACAATTTATTTCACTCAGTGGTAAAATGTAAAGATAATCCTGCATTCATCAGTTGAAGATGTTCTTCCTGTCTTCCCATTTCCCATTACAAAATATCTGAATTGCTGAGATCTGACATCAGCACCAGGAGGAAGACTTTGTCTGTTGTAGAGAAGTTTCATTATCTTGGATCCATTAGACTTTGATGCACAGTCATACCAGGTAGAAGTGATGTCCAAATATCTTACATATTTTCTACTTTTCTGTTGAGAAACTTGTTTCAGGTTTTATAACAGTAAAAAATACACATGAAAGGTAAAGTGGGACCAATTAGTGAATTTTAGACTTGTACAGAAAACTAGGAAGACTGACTGTTCCTGGATTGTGATTTCGATTTTTCTATTGCTGTTACAATTTTCTTTATTGTAGTGGGCAGTACTAGGTAATATGAGTTTATGGAACTAGTTTTAGTTGTCAGACACTTCAGAAAGTTCTAATGACAGGGCAAAATTTATGTTGTTTTTTCTTTTGAAAGAGTAATTGTACTCGCAAGTACAAGCAAGTGTAAAACATAGGTTAACATACCTTTCACTGTTTATCCATTTCACTGGCACTGAATATTCAAGATGGTTGTGAATTTTTTTTGCTTATGCAAAAAATTCAGTGTTCAGCTTTCCATTGTCAAATTAAGGGAGGGAATAAGGCTTTAAAGATGCTACCAAAGAAGGAAAAGGTTGTTTTTGAACAAAGTTTTTAATGTTACTGTTTGAAGAGTCATTGAAGAGTCATCTTCAGCTTGATGAGTGTAAGAATTGAGAGGAAATACTTCCTGAAGTTCAAATGCTGTGTTGGAAGTTCATTGCATTAAAAGATTCACTCCATGATCTTAGGCAAAGAGAGGTTTCTGCTGAATTCCACCTTCCTAGGTGTTGAATCTTAGCGTGATTTGAGAGCTCTGTGGAGTGACTTGCATCACTTAGCTTACCGGTGTTTTTCTGCAACTTATATAGTGATGTTTAATATCTTAGTTTAACTGTTCAAGCAATGACATGGTTTTCTGGACAGAAATATTGCACTACTACCTATGAAATAAGTTTACCTCTCTTCACATGGAAGAGTGTTACATTCCTGTGAGTTTATTTTAATTTTCTGATGTTTTCTTAATAAAAAGAACATGTACTTTAACAAGGTTTCGGAAACTGAATGTACTTTCTTTGATTTAGCAAAAGAGTTGAATTGTGAGAGAGCTCTGCAGCCACAGTGCTTATGTTCTTGCATTCAATTTGCAGAAGTATGTTCCTGTCAGGGTTTTATCTTAATTTATGTAACAGATTGCTAACATTAGACCCAAGAGTCCACTTACATTGAATCGGAGAGAAAGAGAGAGACTGTTTTATAAGGTACAGAAGGTCTCTAATGTTATGGTTTTATAGCCTCTGTGAAGCTTTCTCATGCATTTTTATTATGAAGTCTAGTAATATAGGTTATTTACAAAGCATTTGATATTCACATCCTATAGTGAAATTTTGGTAATACTTCACAAAGTATTTTTCTACAGGTATTTTCCTCATGATCTGTGTTTTAAGTTACTAGGTGGTATAAGTTTGTTCAGCAGTCTTGCCTTATAGTATGACCAAAGAATCAGCATGAGTTCTTCAGTCATGGTTGGCATTGTTCCCGTAAGTTTAACAGATCTTTTTGTTAAATATTGGGAAGGTTTGAAATAAGGATGATCTGTAATTTTCCTCCATTTCCAAGTGGTTATCCATATATGAATTCCATTGTATAGGTGTGCTTATGCCTGACGTAGTAGTACTTTTCCATTAGGGTTCAACCAGTAGGTGTACCATTTTATGCCTTCTGCTGCAAGCACTCAGAAAACTAAAATTTATCTGTTATTGCTGTCCGCTGTGTATAAAAAAAAAAAAGCTTTTTTTGTTGTGTGTTCTCACCTAGTGTGTTTATACTATTTACACAAAGATAATAGGTTGAGAATACTACTTGAGTATTTTCAAGTAATGAATGTGCAGAGATGTTCAGGCTTTTCAGTAGGAGCTCCTTCAATAATGATCTCAAGACATGGGTGTTCAATTTACCATTTTTGTTTGGGAGGAAATATGCTTGAAGGTAAATGCAAGTTTTGTGGTCATTTACACTTGCAGTGTCTCAGGTTGTGCCTCTTAAGAGAAACCAATAGGTTGTCTAACTGTCCTGTTTACATCATCAGGAAGAGATGCAAGTGGTTGTAGGTGCGTGGTTGCTTTTTTTTGTAGTGTTTTTTTGTGGGTTTTGCTTGGGTTTTTTAGGATGAAAAGCTCTTTCAAAATCAGGAGCTGTTGATGAGGTGGTTTTTTTTTTTTTTGCAGGGGAAGTAGATGAATTCACAGAATATGGTTCCATGAGATGAGGTTCCATTGGAGTTGGCTCTCTGCGTGCCGGTGGGGCAAGTTTCTGCTTGTCTCTGTCCTCACCTCTTTACCTCCCTGGTCTCAACCACTTGCCCCTGCCCCTTGTGCCAGTCCTGTCCCCTTTCATATTATTGTGAGCTGTTTTAGCATGCCACTTTGACCAAAACTAAACAAAGAAAAATATTTTGTGACATTCTACAGTCTTGTTGAATTAAGATGACACAGAGAGATTTGACAAGCTTCAAAGCTATCAGAGAAGGTACTGGCTGTACAACCCAAAAGTGGAGAGGGTAAGGGAGCAGTCAAGAGAAAGAGTTATGAGACTGCAGTCTTTGGGAGCAGCAAACTAGCCCATCTTAACAGTCCAAGGAGTCATACTGTCAGTCAGTCTGTTTTCTGGTTCTTGTCGTAAATTCATGAACTATAGGATCTCTGTTTGAAAGGATCCAGAAGTAGAGCACACTTGAAAGCCTAGTCAGCTTTGTTCTGTGCTAGCAGTTGGGGAGTCAGCTCTGTGCAAACATATGAATTATGTGATTTTCCTGAAGAAATTACTGAAATGTTCTGCAAATACTAAGTAACACGACTGACACAGTATAAAGGAACTGCAACATTTTGCAAATTCTGAACAGTTGTTTCTGTCTGCAAAATTTTGAGTTCTGACTTTGCTACTTGTCTTCAACTTGTCAGGAGTGAGAAACATTCCAGCAGATTTCATGTACACAAATTCTCTTGAACATAATCCTTCTCTGCAGACTGCGACTGTGACCAAATATTTTGTTGGGGATATATTCACCATAGCTATCCATTGCATTTGTCCTGGTTGAGGATGGTTCGTTCTTCTGTAGTAACAAGGGCTTCTGTCTTTGTCTAACAGGACATCTCAGCATAGTAGTAATACTGAAATGGGTATCGTAGAAAAAACTGATACACACTGCATGGCTGGTATGCCTTGCTTACAGTGTCCTCCAGAAAAGCAAGTACTGGTGATGTTAATTAGAAAGAGAAAACCTTGGGTGATTATGCCCATGAAGTGAAAATCCTTCAGAAGGACACTTCTAAAACTTATGTAGCAGTTTTTTAGGGGTTTGCTCAGTGGAACAGTTGCCACAGTCTCAGATGAGTTTAGGAATGAAAAACTTGTGACATCAGAGACCTGAGTATCTAAAATAGTTTGTGGTCCCCCCCCTCTAAAATAACTAGAGAAGAGCTCAGATGAGTTGTGGTTGTTCTGAGTTTATGGTGCATAAGTGTTGTTGAGTTCTGTGAAGTGCAGAGATCATCAATCGTACAATTTCACAGAATCACAGGGTTTGGAAGGGACCTCTGGAGATCATCTGGTCCAACCCCCCTGCCAGAGGAGGTTCACCTAGAGCACGTTGCACAGGATCGCGTCCAGCGGGTTTTGAATGTCTCCAAAGTTGGAGACTCCACCACCTCTCTGGGTAGCCTGTTCCAGTGCTCTGCCACCCTCAAAGTAAAGAAGTTCGTCCTCATGTTTAGATGGAACTTTTTTGTGGTTTATGTCCTATATTTCAGAATTCAGTCTTCAGAAGTCTCAACTAATTTTTGTGGTCAGAAAAAAGTCATAGGATCCTTATCCCCTTCCCTGCACATAGCTATGATTAATACAGTGATGGAGCTAATTAGGTTAAGTCATTAAGGACAATAATTTTTTTTTTTTAAAAATGGCTTTGCTGTCACCCATTCAGATAATATTGCAAAAAAGAGTTGAAATGAGAGTCAAGGAGGAAGGCCACGTAAAAGAGGCTAGCACATGTATCTTTGTTACATAATGTTGTGAGACTTTGCTTTTTCATAGAATCATAGAATCATTTAGGTTGGAAAAGACCTTTTAAGATCACCCAGTCCAACCATTGACCCTACTCTCCCACACCTGCCACTAAACCATGTCTCTAAGCACCACATCTACACGACTTTTAAACACATCTAGGGATGGTAACTCAACCACCTCCCTGGGCAGCCTGTTCCAATGTTTGATCATTCTTTCAGTGAAAATTTTTTTCCTAATGTCTAGCCTAAACCTCCCCTGGCACAATTTGAACCCGTTTCCTCTTGTCCTATGGCTAGTTACTTGGGAGAAGAGACCAGCTCCCATCTCACTGCAACCTCCTTTCAGATAGTTGTAGAGAACAATAAGGTCTCCCCTCAGCCTTTTCTTCTCCAAACTAAACAATCCTAATTCTTTCAGTCGCACCTCATAAGACATGTTCTCTAGACCCCTCACCAGCTTTGCCCTTCTCTGGACACGCTCCAGCACCTCAGTGTCCCTCCTATACTGTGGTGCCCAAAACTGGACACAGTACTCAAGCTGTGGCCTCACCAGTGCTGAGTACAGGGGCACGATCACTTCCCTAGCCCTGCTGGCCACACGATTCTTGACACAGGCCAAGATGCCATTGGCCTTCTTGGCTACCTGGGCGCACTGCTGGCTCATGTTCAGCCGGCTGTCCACTAGGACCCCCAGATCCTTTTCTGCCGGGCAGCTTTCCAGCCACTCCTCCCCAAGCCTGTAGCGTTGCCTGGGGTTGTTGTGACCGAAGTGCAGGACCCAGCACTTGGCTTGTTAAACCTCCTGCAGTTGGCTTCAGCCCATCGATCCAGTCTGTCCAGATCTCTCTGCAGAGCCTTCCTACCCTCAAGCAGATCAACACTGCCTCTTAATTTGGTGTCATCTGCAAACTTACTGAGGGTGCATTCAGTCCCCTCGTCCAGATCATCAATAACGATGTTAATAAAGATGTTTTAAACTTGTTAATAAAGCTGTTTTGAACTTGCAAAGCCTATAGCTCAATCATATAAAGTTGAAAAACGGTCTTGGTCCCTGTATCTAGCCTCTTTGAAGACTGTTGAATTAGATAGCTATGTTTCAGCATTTTTGGATGAAAGCCTGCAAGGAGCGTCTGTCTTCTGCTTTTCTATAGATGGTGTTTCTAAATGTGTTTATCAGATCCACCAGGTAATGGAATATTAAAACATAAGTAAGGAAGAAATTTGTCTGTTCCCAGAATATTGTAAATATGAACATCTTCCTGTGGAGGGCTAAAATGCCATTTTGTATGAATTTAAATGTCAGATGAGATGTAAATTGTGGAATATCGTATCTTCAGTTTAATTTGGGATTAGTTACTATAGTTTTGGTTCAGTTACCTCTCTGAAGTGAAAGCATCATTTACATACTAGTATTCATGAATGTTTACTATTAGCCTTGTGTTTTACATAGTGAAGCAGTGGCAAGCATTGACATTAAAAATAACGTGCTAAAAATACAGGGATTAAAATGAGACCAGGGTGCAAGAGCCCAAGCCAAAAAGGATACAATTTGAAGGGGGTGGGGGAATTTTTTTAGAGAACTAAAATAGCAGTAGTATTTTTAATTTCACAGAGAATATGACCACTGTTTAAAACAAGGACAGGCATGTTTACTTTTAAGACAATGAAATCTGAAGTCTTAACTGTCTGTGAATAGGTGATAAGAAATGACTGTCTCATTATCATGCTTCTGGCTGTCTTGTGAGATCTGTTAACATCCCCTGGAATTCTAGGAATTTCTTTACTCTTCATTTGTTATGCTTGAAGGTTTCTAAATGTTTGGAATAACTGCTAAATTAAGATAATTCTTTTTTTCTTTCACTGTTCTATCAGCTTTTCATTGCAGCCCATAGACATCCATGTTATCTGCTCATATCTATGTATAAAATAATGTTTCTTGTCGAGCAGGGATTCTTGATGCTAAAGACTTGATCAGAGCTGGGTATTCAAATGTATGCATAGTTGTAGTCTATTAATCTAAGCCATAGTGGGATACTAGGGTAGTAAATCTATGTGCTGGTTTGGGGTAATGTGGGTGTCAGACCATCTAATGAACTATAGCATTGGTTGTTTCTGTGGGCTACTTTTTGAAACTGAGTGTGTTTCTTTTTTTCAGTTTTTCATTCATTGGTGTAGAGACTGCCCTCTGCCGTGCTCTTCACCTAAAGTAGAATTTAGGTCTTGTCAGAACAAGTGTTCAAAAGGCATTAAACTGTGTCAGAGCTTTATTGATGATACAGATGGCAAACTAGAAACAAAAGTTAAATACTATATTATTGGATTTAAAAATATGCTTAAGTGACCGTGGTAAAAGTCTTAAGTTTTTCTATCTATATATGATTCTTAGCAATAAGCTTCTTGAAGCCTCCTCTGATTTGTTTCTGTTGTCATTCTTTCTCCCCAATGCATCTGTAGTCACCCCAGCTGAAACTTTATTCCCCCCTCATGTCTTATTTTTCATTTGGTCTAAAAAGTAGAAGTTAAGCAATGCTGATGTGTAAGTAGTAGTGTATATTTAAAGCAAAGGGAAATGTGGCATATAAGATGTTTATCCTTAGTGTTTTCAACAATTGTTTTTAATCTCAGTCAATTTTGGAAGCATTTTAATTATTTATGTAACTGAGAAAAAAGCATTTATACTGCAGTGGAAAGTCAGATTTGTTAAGACTAAAGCAAGCTTCTTGTGCAGCGGTTCTGCTTGACCTGTGCTACCACTTTTAACTGATTAAAGTGTCTCATTATTGAGATACTAATCAAGGAAGATTGCTGATAATAGAGCATACAACTTGTGTTTTTTCACAGGGAGACTGGTAAGAATTTAAATGAAATTTAAGTGTTCCTCCCTCTTCATATGACTGCTATGTTATTTCTTTAATGAAAATCAGCCTGTTCAATTTCTTAAACCTTAGATCATGCTTATTCTAAGGGGCATTAATTTCTTTAGACCTAACAGAGAGAATATATTATTAAAAGCAATCTACCGTGGTGTATCCTACATATATCTTCTACTGATTTTGCTCACCTGAATCACTGAGGATGTGTGTTTTCTAATGATTAATGTAAATAGAACAGTTGAAGTGCTGTACTTCAGAGGTTTTATTGGCATCACTACAGCTGCTTATTGAGAGGTTTTAGCCATCTGCTGACCGAGCTTGATAGAACTCACAAGAAGTGGTTTTTTGCTTCAGCATTTGGGTAATCGTCTCTGTTTCTAACAGGGCTGGAAGACAGGCTGCCACGGTCTCAAAGTCTGGGGAGAAGCAGCAGAGCGAGCCAAGGAACATCGTGGCATGGCTGGTGTGTGACGTAAGTCCCGCAGCTCCTGGTGTGAGTGCGCGGGAGCTGACAAAGCTGCTGCTATGGGAGCCAGCAGCACTCCGATCGGTTGGGGGAATGCTGAGCCTTGCAAACAGGGGGCTGCAGCTGCTGCCAAGGGGAGTCCTGGCACCGGAGAAGCCGGAGGGGGAGTAAACATCACCTCCCTGGGCCAGATGAGCAACCGGCCACTATTTTGGACATCTGGCAATGAAGAAGAGTACTTTGATCAATGGTGAAAATTACAAATCTTGCATTTCTGCTTTTAATTTTGAGGCAGCAAGAATTGTTAATCCAAACTCCATTGTCTGTTGCAGTGGGTAATTAAATTAAACATGGACTCTTTTAGAAATATATCTAGTATTCTGATAGGACTAAAAGTTACAACAGTGACTGAAACAAGAGAGTGTTTTATTACACTGAATGTTTATATAAAACAGTCTTTGGATGTGCCTTAGAAAGCAGTTTATACTTCTGCAGTGAAACAGGTTAAAATTCACACTTTCATTTGTCGTGTTCAAATACATAATGAAATTACATACTCTGTATGTCATAGTTTCATACAGTTTGTACACAGAAATTGCAAAGGTATCTTGCATATATTTTTCTGAAAAGGTGCAGTCGCTGAAGAGAGGTCTGAGTGATATGGCTGTTGATTGACATGATGTACACTCTTACTGGTCCACGTTTTTCATGGAAAAAACTATGTTCATATCTGTTCTGTAGGTAGTAGCCCTGTATCTTTTGAAGTTGCTAGTGTAGGCTGGCCAGTTCTTGAGCTGTGACTTTTTTGTTGCCACTGCATCAACAGATAAACAAGCCTAATAAAATTAAATGCATCTTCAATAGACCCTAGTTCTTAAATGTAATATCAATACAATTCAAAAATATGCTTAAAATTTCCCACGGTTGCATGCTGAGCAATTTGCTTATACAATTTATAAGATGGAATCTAACCTTAGCATCTGAATTTTCAGTTTCATCAGTTTCTCTGTGCTTTAGTGTTGCAAGTTAACATTGTTATTGCTATTGTACAAATGTAACTTAGAAAGCATTAACAATGAAAATTACTTTCCTTTTGAGGGTTTAGCCCTTTTTGTTGTTGATCCACATATCTTTCACATGTAAGTGAGCATGGAATGTTAAAACCTCTTGGCATGTCTGAAAGCCCTTTGAAATACACATATTGAACTGAGTTGCTGTGCTTGACAGGTTTTATAATGAACTCTGGTCTGAAATTATTAGAAATAAGAGTCAGCTGGATATTAAAGGAAGAGTTTTCTTCCAATACCAAGACTATGCTAGAGCGTCTAATTAGAGGAAATCATATAAAATATTGTAGGCTAAAAAAACCAAACAAACCATACCAGAAGTCACAGTCTTGAATGCGTTGCAAAGTTAGTGTAAAAAGAATTCTTTCTCTCTATTACGGAATTTTTTCAAATCAAGAAAATCAGTATGAAGTTGTCATAGGTTTTATAACTTTTACTCGCTTTTGAAAAACATCAGGCTGCTCCAGTCTGTACCAGGTATTTCAGGTACCGTTAAGCTCAATAGGAGGTATCTGTGAAGTATTTTCGACCATAAACTCCAGTCTTTAACTCTTGTCAAGTAGTGGTTCATTTTATGCTGTGCAGTATGGTTTGTGTTGTGTTTTCCTTTATGTAACTGGCTTCCATGTCTCTTAATCTTGCAGCTTCACTGAAATACTCTTGAAGAAACAAACGATGCTTGGGAGATGATGCAGGGAAGGCTGGGAATTTCCCCCCCCCCCCCCCCACTACACTGAGCTTCTATTTGTGAAATTACTAAAATGTTTTACTTTGTTGTTTTGCGATTTTTGACTTGGGTTTTGCTTGCTTAGAAATCTGAAGTACTGAGTAAAAATACCAGAAGGCCCACTGTTACGTCAGCCATTAATAATACATGGTAGAGATCTCCAGCGTAATTTTATGCTCATACTTTGTTAGTAATTCAGATATCAGGAAGCATCTTGTATGTGATTTTTATCTAACTTCTAATTCACTTCAGCAACCTAGAATTCCTCCTCCAGTTGTTTTTAATGAATATTTTAATATACCGTGTCTGTCACAGTATATGGCTTTCAGCTGATGATAAATCCTTTGCACTGTGCCTGATGTTAAATATGTATTTCTTGTGTTTATAATATAATTACAGATGTAGGTTGGGTTTCTATACTCTCAACTGTGCCAAAACTAATGAAATTCAGTTGGAGGTGAGTGCTGAAGTCTCTTGCAGTCATTCAGAATTTGCAGCTTTAATGAATTTTAAAAAGGGAGCTATCAAGTCTAATCATACTTCTAGCATTGAAAGAATTTTAAACACCACCGAAATGTAACACAAAACCTCAGCCTCCAGAAAATGTCATTTTTGCTCTTTGGAAGTTGCTGAAGCAAAACAAATTTAATTTTACTGTACAGAATTTAGTTGTTAGAGCAATTACGATTGCTATGCACACCAGCCACAGTCCCCAAGAAGCAAGTGAAAACTTAAACCACCTTACAGCACGTCTGTTTCTGTCCCTGTCTGTATGTATTTCATACTAGCATCTGTCTTGCACACCAAGGTGATTGCATTTATGGGTGTTTATTCTTTGATGGAGCTTTTTGGGTCTGTGCTTTATTTAGTGTATTCAGGGTGGTTAAAGAGATGATAGAAGCCTGGCATTGTTAGGGGTCAGTAGGAAGAATGATGTGCTGTTTGTAAAATACGGTATTTTTCAGAATAATAAGTATAGTTAACAAGACGGTAGTTGTGTTTTTTCTTTATTTTTGCTGTTTTGAATTTGCACCAGAAATATAGCTTGTTTGCTCTTCATAATTACTTCACAGTGAAGTTCTTGTGTGATGCCTGATGGTGATCAGAGTGACTGAAATGCTCTTTCTCAATAGCTGTACTTACGTTAGCAATTTATACAAGCCCTCCTCTGTAGGGCAAAAATTTGAATAAAGTGATCTGTGAAGAAGAGACTTTCACAAGTGCTCTCCAGGACCATATTGGTAAGACTTGCGATATGAAGTTGGACAGAAAACAGTCATAAATCTGCTTTATTTGGAAGGATTTACTTGTCATGTGGAAACGCTAAGGTTCCCCTGTTAGATATCAGCAGTTCAAAGGAAGACAGTCAAAGCCACAATTTAACTCTATTAAACTTTGAGCAACCAAACTCTGTGTAACACAGAGAATTGTTCTTATCTAAAGACTATAAAAACTGCTTATACCAAGTTCTACAGTGGAAAAGAATTTTTGTTAATTCCAGATATTCTATATATTTTACATATGATGTAGTAAAAATCAGTATTATTATGTATGTCTGTAAATTTTCCTCCTTAGTATAAGAATTAATGTAACAAAATAAGCTCCTCCTGGACTTAAAAGCTGGTTTATTCGATGATCCACAACTTGCAATGAACAGACTTGGTGTAACAACCTTCCCTTCTTGTTATCATGGGATTTTTAAAATTGCAAAAAAAAACCTTCAGAAAGAAAAGCTGAGAAAACTGTTTCTGAAATTATTCATCATAAGACTTTTGATGCCATGCTTATTGGTTAGAATAAAATTTTCTGTTCCTGATGCCTGCCTCAAGCTGAATGTTATTTTTAACCTCAGCTACACCACACCTTAATTTGAGGTCTGAGTTAACATTTTACCAGTGTCACATTTTACATTTTAAATTCCTTAGGACCATTGTAGAGAGGGAGTTCAGAACTGATCTGAATTTTTTTTCCTTATGTGCTATTTCATTTGTTGCAATTGGGCAGTAGTGTTTTTCCAAAACTTTTGGGAGATAAGGATTTGTGATGTCCGAACCAGACTTGAGAAAACAGAAAGAACAGTGGGCTTAGGTTTGGAAGGGGTCGCTTGTTGTCAGAGGTTCTTTGATTAAAGGAAGTTGTTCGGCATTCCAGACTTGCAGCGTACCTAAGCTCTTATGGATTACCATATATCTGGGGGGTCAGGTTTTTGTGGAGTTGGTTTCATATTTTGGTAATGTCAAATTTTAGGCTGCTTGATAAGTGATATTTCATATCATCTATTGTATTATCTGAGAGGGATTGCTTTGCCTGTGTTGCTTATTGCTTGCTTCAGAGAAGTTTAACTTTCTAGGTTATCAAAAATACTTTCTATCTACAATTCTCATAAAAACTCTCTTAAATTTTGGTGTTAGTTTTTTGAATATTGCTGTTTAGGTGTGTCTGCAGCACAACTCTAATTTTTTTTGTAGCTTTTTTTTCTTTCTTAACTGACTTAACTCAGATCTTAAATACTGAAAGTGAGCAGCTATTACTGCAGGCCACTTAAATGTCTCTGTTACTCTGTTCCAAGAATTTATATGCCCTTTGCATCTTGCATGGAGCTTATACTGAAAATGTAAGCAATGCTACTAATGGTTGCGTATTACTAATATTTACCTCAGACTATATGTGTGTTTCTCTGGTCTTCACTGCTTTAACAGGCTGCCCGGGCAAGTGGTGTAATCACCATCCCTGGAGGTATTTAAAAGATGGGTAGACGTGGTGCTTAGGGACATGGTTTAGTGGTGGCTTTGTCACTGTTAGGTTGGTGGTTGGGCTGGATGATCTTAAAGGTCCCTTCCAACCTAGGTGATTCTATGATTACTAAACTAAAAAGATTTAAAACCTTCTTATTCTGTATACAGATAATTGAGTTTTTGTTGTGCCCTTTTTCCAACTTAACCTCAGAAGATACTCTTTGTCTGAGGTAGCTAGTACTTTTAAATTTGGTGGAGAAAATGTTACTAATACTACCTTAAATATTTTTGATCAGTTATTAAATATTGGCCATCAACTTCATTTTCTCATGTGTAGATTCCTTAGTGCGTGACATTACTTAGCTTACATGATTGAGTGTTATGGTGGTATCTTTAAAGTTGCATTTTACTTCTTGCATATCCTCAGTGTTTTTGAGTTCTTTAGTGCCAAGTAAATGGATATTATTCATTCCCTCAAATTGTTTCAACACCTCTTAGTTGCACCATGTGGACTGAGGAATGTGAGTTTTCTTTCAGCTTGTCAGAGTTGAAAATAGATGAACGTAACTTTCAAAAGGCTCAGTCTGCAGACAAGGTATGGCCAATACAATGCACTTGAAAGAGAATTTCAATTATCTTCCACCCACAGTTAACTAAGTACCCAATGAGAATTCCTTGTTTTGGGACTGGTATTTCTGTATGGTGAAGCTGCCTTTATAGAAGAGGAAATGTGACTTGCTGAGGATCATCTTGCTAAATTGTTACCTGCCTTTCTCTGAATTTCAGAGACCACTTTTTGATATGGTGCTTTATATAACCATATCTGAATGCTAACTTTATGTGACTTTATTCTTCAAAAAGCTGTTCTTTTTAAGTTGGGCACTAACTGAAAGTTTTATAGTGCCAATTAATGGTGCAGTGCTAGCCCAGCTACTGTGCAGCTTTTGATGGGCTATTTTGTTGCCTGAATTTTTTCTGAATGTGGGGATGTTGAGCATTGAAGTCATCTTTACATATCAGTGCAGTGCAATTAAGTATCTTTTAAAGGCAAAAAAGAATTTTTACTACCATAGAAATGCTTTAATATTTACTTCTTGGAAGATCTTAGTAATAACTGGTAGTAGCGACTAGACGGGAAACAAGTGAAGGAAATTGATTTAGTGTTGCTGTATGTATACTACTCCTTATGAAAATGAAAAGCTGTACTTATTTAGAATTGCTAGCTGGCAGAAACTTGTGTAGGAGTTTCTATTGCTGCTCCTCCAAAACAGTACTATTGAGATTTAATTTTCAACTTAATTACAACATAAGCAATCCTTACCTTACTCCTCCAAACACAAACATTTGGTTTAAGAACCTTGGTTGTTTGAGTTTTTTATTTTTGTCTTGGTTCTTCCAGTGTACAATAAAACTTTGAGATACTTTGTAGTATTTCTTTTCACTAAATTAAAAGGATAAAAAGGAACTTGAAATTTTAAGTGTATTGGTAATACTGTACACAACTATTTATTAATTTTATGACCTTTTAATCGGGCATTTTGAAGATAACATATCGCTGATTTGTGATACAGAAAGGCAATGTGGTATAAAACACATTGTTACGTGTATTATGTTTAAGAGCTGAGTGGTTATATTCATCAGGACACTTAAGTTCTTTAGCCTGAATCATCAGGAATGAGAAGGCAGATTAAGGTGTAAGGAGTATAGTGGAATGTCGCCACTTGACTGTGGAAATGAGTTATTGTTATGTGTCAAATCTATAGCTGTGTATGCCCACACAAGGATTTTTACTCTTGTATTTAATCCTTTCTGCTTTAATGCATACCTATAGGACATATTAAGGGTAGCTGCTAACCAGAACTGTCCAACCCTTATCCTAGGACTTTATCCCTACTTGGAATTGTGCAAGTGCAGCTCCAGACTGCTTTAGATAGTATCTTCTGGAAGAAATCTATGTCAGACCTGTCTTCTCTGTACCTGAGAAGTAATCTTTACATAAAAATGTCTCAATTTATGAACAGTAAATGCAAATATCTTTGCTTATGTCTAAGTTACTAAATTTGTGAACATGCTGTTTATAACAAGTTATGCGTATTTAGTGTTTGTAGGATTGTAAGGATGGTTTGTGTTGGAATTTTTAAGAATGAAAGGATAAGTTAAAACTGAGGGGGAACTTTCAGAAAACTGCTGATTTGCAATTCTGTGTGTTAAGTGCAGAATTTGCACTGCTTTGATCAAGAAATGTAAGAGACTTTAGCACTAGTTTAAACAGTACTCTTTGTCTAACATTGTCACTTGAAGTTTACTAAAATGTGTGAAACAGATTTGTGAGGGTTATGTAGTTCTTAGTAGGGGAAGAGGAGTAAATGTGGAGGAAAAGTTCTGTTGTTCTGATGCCTGGGGACCTGGAGAACACTCTTAGGTGTTTTCTTATTAATGCAGTTATTTACTGACTTCTTTTGAATATCTTTGATTAGATTTTCTTCCTGGATGTTTCTTCAACTGTCTTGTGATGGAAGGGAAATATTATTGAAGTTATAATGGATTTTACGCAACATCATAACAAAAACTGGCCTAATAGCATTTCTGTTTGAAGAGAATAAGCATAATTACAAATAATCATGACAACTTCTCATATGAATGGACACATCACAGAAGATTCTGACAGTGAAGCAAAAAATGTGGATCTTGCATCTCCTGAGGAGCCTCAGAAGCACAGAGAAATGCCTGTTGATTGCCCTGGGGATTTGGGCTCCAGGATGATGCCCATGCGGCGGAGCGCTCAACTTGAGCGAATCCGTCAGCAGCAAGAGGACATAAGGCGCAGACGGGAAGAAGAGGGAAAGAAACAAGAACTGGACCTTACTGCTTCCATGAGGCTAAAGAAATTAGCACAAATTCCTCCTAAAACTGGAATAGATAATCCAATATTTGACACAGAAGAAGGAATTGTTTTAGAGAGTCCTCATTATACTGTGAAGACACTAGGTACGTAAAATGCAATGAATGGGTCAATGGAGAAAATAATTAGTTGATATTAATGTTCTTTTAGGCCACTGAAAACCTAATTTAGCTAATTCTTCCCATACAGATTTAAAGTCTTCTGGTCATTTGGATTTGTGCTGGTTTGGGTTTTTCTATTTATTTAGTCAAGCATCAGGCTATGTGCCTCAGCAAGTGGCTTTTCAAAACTGATCCATTTGGGGAACAGTTATGTACCCTGTAGATAACTAATGAATTCAGTGGATATCTCTGTCCTCTTTAGGCTGGGGAAAACCATGCAAGTAATACCCAGTTTTATTATGTTTGATGAAGCACAGACCAGGATAAGCAGTGAATAAGCACTTATTGTCATTTAAAATCAAAACACAAGAGTTTTTAGTATTTTAAGAGAAGCATGCTGGTGATTTCTTACTCTGGCTGTCTTGCATTATCAATTGTCACATAATATAATTTACATTTTCTCTTTAAGTTGATAGTAAAGTCTGCATTGATAATGAAAATCTGCTTACCTTGGCACATAGACATTGATGAAAATGTTAATTTTTGAAGAAATAGATTCTGAAATTCTTGATTTCATAGCTGTCATTGCTTTAACTATGCTTGTATAGAAAAAGTTTCTAACCTTTCTTCATCAAACATAAGTATCTATTTATCTAAAATGTGGTGTGTCACTGCAGTGAAAAAGAAGCCCTGGGAATTTGTAGGACTTCAATTCAGATTTCCAGATCTATACCCGCTTGACGTTTCAGACTGCTTAAAAAAGGTGCCTTTTTTGGGCTGCAGTAAAGATTCTTGCTATTCTTCCCTATTGGGTGGTAGTTGAGAATACAGGGTGAAAAACTAATTTTTTTAATTTTGCGTCATCTTTAGTATTTGTGTGCCCAAGCAACATTTCTGCTAAAGACATGGCTCTATTCCCTAACCTCTGGTAATCCTTATTTTACAAGTCCCTCTTTAGGAAAATTTAGGTTGGAAGGGTCATCAGGAAGTCATCCCATCCAACCTCCTGCTGAAAGCAGGATCAGTTATGAACAAGGCAGGTGTACCTTGTTTTAGTGCAGGGCTTGTCAGCTTCTGTCCAAGAGATCTCCTTGTAAGAAGCAGATTCTGTATTTAACTTCATTGAGTGTTAGGGATTTGGTTGTGAAATTCTCTCCTTAGAGGGAACACAAAGCAGAAGGTGCAAAGATTGATGTCAAACAGTAGAAGTGACTTCTGTTGGGACTTGCTTAGCCACAGTGCCTAAAAGCTCTGAAGACTGACTACGCAAGGAATTGGAAATTGGAATTATGGAAGGGAGGAAAGAGTGGCTTCGAATTAGAAAGCTGAGGTTAGGTTTCATGCCAGAGATGCTGAGAACTAAGAGGGAGGGCTAGGTGGAAACCAATGGGCAAAGAAGCTAGGCATGGAAGCTGGTAGGGGTGAGAAAAGGGTCTGACAAACTTGAGAACCAGTAAGGAGCTGGGTTAGACTGAAGCTGTTTGAACAGGAGAGGCAATGGTGGAGAAACTACTGTGGTGACAAAAGGCTATTCTGAAAATCTCTCAGTGTGGAGATAAAATGGGTCCAGGCTGTGGGTGAAGCTGAGAGATTGTCAGAGAAAGACAGTATTTGTGGAAAACTGGAAGGAGGTAACAAGGTTTGGCTCAGCGAGAAGGTGGGAAATCAGTGTGAATGGAAACTAGGATTGTGTGAGTACTTGGCGTAAGAAGAAAAGCACCGAACACTGGAGACAAGAATATAGAGGTGTGTATGTGGAAAGAGATAAATTAGGAAATAGCGATATATGGTATAAGATGCATCTTGAAGGAAGATGACGAGATGAGTTTGTCCATGAGGACAAACTCCTCTTCACTTTTGTAATCTAAACTTGGGTTTATCATTGTTCTGTTGTCAGCACACTTCTGTAAAAACACAGTAGTAAATTGCATGATTTAACTAAAGCTCTTCCCCTCATGTTCGAATACCATGAAAATCAGAAACTAATGATGTCTGTCTCTACTCTGAATTGCAGTAAAGAAGGCTTAAAAGTGTGTTGCATAGAGCAGAAGTATTAACTAGCTTTCTGAGTTAATATTGTCTGTTCTTTGAGCTAGGAAAGCAAGGAGCTTTAGGAGATGTAACTTGACTATATCATAATATATCCATATATACACCAGAAAACAGAGTTAGGGCTTCATAGGCATCTGTTTCAATCAGAGAAGTCATGACATAATATTGACAGGTATACAACCATACTACTGTTACTTCCTTGACAGACAGAATTATAGTAACAATTTGGATCAGATGGACTTAAGATTTAAGAAGAGAAGATTTATAATAGTTTAGCACTCCTGTTAGAGTGGTACTTTCAAGTATATTCAAACGTGATGTTGAGTTGTTGCAAACTTTAAAAAAAAAAGTTCTAAGTGAATTGCTGTGATCTTTTAACCTATATAGTCCATAAAGAATCTCCGTTCACTTATTAGTGCTGTCAAAAACTGAGTCATGATTTTAAATTTAACGAAGTGCTGCTGCACTTGGCCTCTTCCAAAGTTTTCCTCCACTACGAAGTATGTCCTTTTTTTCAGTTTCTGGATTAATCATTCTAACATCTGACACTTCTGCTTAATTTCAAAAGAAGAATATTTTTTTTATTCTGAAAGTTGTCTAGGCTAGGTATGTTGCCTTATGAATATATATATATATATACACACACACACACTTATAAAATAATATGGTTTCATAGAGAGGATTTGAGTCTATTATCGTTAATACTTCTGCATTTTTATTGAATTCCTGAATTGGAGAGGCCAGATTTTTTAAAATTTACAACTTTTTGGTCTCCAAGAAACTTGCTTACCCCTGACATTGTCCAAAAAGTTACTGCTAGCATGTGAAATTTTTCACAGTTTGTCTATTTGGTTATACTGAATTTCTGATCTACACTGCTCTTGACTCTTTCCATTTTTCCACTTTTGCTGTCCAGGTAAGAGTGCTTAGTCACTTTCACAAATCTCTAGGCTTTGTTAGGAAAAACCCCAAATAAAACTGGGCAGGTGCTAGTGAGTTATAGAGATGTTGAACTATCCATACTCAGTCTTTTTTTTTAAAAAAAGTTATTTTAGTTTTGCTTTTTTGTGTGTTAATCCATAGAGCATCTGCTAAAGATATGTATTTTAAATAAGAATATTGACCTTATTGTCTGTACTCATAGTTTTGAAAATGTTTCATAAGTGCTGATGTCTAATTTGGCAGATCTTTGCCAAGCCTTTAATC